>JAQQZX010000007.1:1977787-1988071 GCA_030068355.1 Notoglanidium maculatum | reverse complement strand
CAAATGTGCCAGATTTGTTTGTGTTCAGTGCAGTAACAGTGTGAACGCAACTCAACATCAGAGTGTTAGACCTAAAACCAGTTTTTTGCCAGGAGATTTACTCTAAGCCCTTTAATTAGCCTCTAGATAAAGTGTAATTAACTTGCAGTCAGTCCGCTGTATGGGTTTGGTCGTTTCATTTGGAGGTGCATGACATGTTGAGGCAAATCAAACAAATTTTTACCAAAATCAAACCATTTTTAATTATGTAATAAGCACAATCACAATAAAGAACTAAATCAGTGCAAATCAAAGAAGCGTTAAAAAAGTAGTAACTCATGCATAGTGTCCAAACTCATGAACAGCCAATTTAAGGCTTTTTTTCTTACAGTTTATGAAAATAGAAGACGTAAGTCACTTTGAAATCACTCGAGGTCATTACTGTAAATTAGCGTAAACTTCTGTAGCTCTCCAGCCTGTGTGTCATTCTCAGTTTTTACTAATGTTCTATGTGATTATTGTTTCTATTGAAACCAGTCCAGGGGGATGGATTATTTTTTATCATACAACAATCCCAAACTGTGGGAAATTTTATATGGTCAGAAATTATATTTTATAAGTATATATAATTATATTATTAAATATTAGAAAATATTATAATTATATTTCAAAAACCTTCCATTTTAACAGGGTGTGTAGACTTTTTATATCCATTGTATGCAATATTGCATGTACTAGACATGTTTATCTATTTATCATGGAATAAAAAACATCATTCCTTCATTCCCTACAATAGGAAGTTTTTACCTTCTTCATTCGAGGATGTGTTTAATTGTGGTGTGTCGATGCGTGCAGAAATGCCTGTTGTGTTATCACCTGTTGCTAGAGCAAACATAATACTTGTTAATATTTATATCAACATGTATGCAAGACTGCATCTAAAGTCATGCTTTAACCACTTCACTTCACAATATAAAAAGAAGAGATCATGACCTGATCCAGCTGTGGCTGGGGTTGCGTTTGATTGCTTAGAGGTGTCTGCAGGTAAGCCTGATTTCTGAGTACTGGGTGTGGGTAAGCCTGCTGTGTCACTGCCTGTCAAGAAAAAAACCTTTAACACAATATTATCTTCATGATAACTGGACTGTAGCGGGACAAACTGCTTTCACCTGATCCAAGTGTATCATGAAACATTTTTAAGCGTCACCATGGAGAATATTTTAAATATTAAGGGAGAAAATCCCGGTGTATTTCAATTCAGCTTCCTGAGTAACTTCTTATGGCTTCAATCACAAGCCCAGGTGACTGGAACAGCCGGAGTTATTGCCCGAGCTATTAGCTTTTATTTGTAGTTGCCCCGTGAACAAACAGGTTCAACAAATAAACAAATAATTATCTTTAGCAAGATCAGCATTTTGATTTAGCAGCTATATTTGATTGAATGTGCTTTCCAAATCAGGAACATGCAGCTTTATGGAAAGGAAACAAAACTGGGGAAAAGTGCAAAGCTGTCATTAAGCACAGCATGCACTCAATAAGTGGCTTTAACATATTGAAAATAAATAAATAAATAAGTAAATAAATAAATAAATAAAGACACTGGCCAGACTTGAGTAATATATTTGATGAGTGATGCCAGGTCAGAACACCACATTCAATACGAAACATTTGGGCAAGAACTCGCTGACTTTTTGCTGAAGTCGCAAACATGATGTGTTACATTAGAAACTGTCAGAAGACAATAATCATGAATTTGTTCATTTTGTTTACTATATTAATGCAATTATTTACTTTTTTAAGCCTAGTTAATTGAGGTTTTGAAGCCTTAATGATAAGCACATAAATATACACAGACTTCACAAGACCACTAAACAAAACCTTTAGTTTTGGAACAAATAATTATAAATATGAAAAGAACCGAAAGACTGGGTGTGTTTTAAAAGGAAAAAGATAAATATCTGCTGTAACATTTCACATTTTTGATAGTTAGTGTGCATGTAAAGAAATACAGTGAGTGAGGGGAACCCTTAACTTCAGACAGACAGAGAGAGAGAGGAGAGAGAGAGAGAGAGAGAGAGAGAAAGAGTGAGAGAGAGAGGAGAGAGAGGAGAGAGAGAGAGGAGAGAGAGAGAGAGAGAGAGAGAGAGAGAGAGAGAGAGAGAGAGGGAGTATTACCTGCAACGGTTTTACTGGTTCCAGCATCTGTGGTCAGAAAAGCACAAGATATGAGAAAATTCACTTTGTTGAAGCTTTAGGATCGTATAAAATGTGCAAATGTGCCAGATTTGTTTGTGTTCAGTGCAGTAACAGTGTGAACGCAACTCAACATCAGAGTGTTAGACCTAAAAACCAGCTTGTCTTTGCCAGGAGATTTACTCTAAGCCCTTTAATTAGCCTCTAGATAAAGTGTAATTAACTTGGATATAAAATCAGTCCACTGTCCTCAGTCGGAGGTGCATGAGGTGTTGAGGCAGCTGAATGGTACTCAGTATTACCAGAACCAATCAAATGTTTAATTAGTTAATAAGCACAATCACAATAATGAACTAAATAAGTGCATATCAAATGCATAAAAAGTAGTGTAACTATTTCATGCATCCTGTCCAAACTCATGAACAGCCAGTTTTTTTAAATGCATGAAAATGTAAGACATAAGCAACCTTGAAATCACTCGAGATCATTACTGTAAAGCAGCGTAAACTTCTGTAGCTTCACTACTGTATATGTCATTCTCTTTATTAGTATTCTTCTTTTTTTATAATTCATTTATTTTTTAATATTTGATATTTAGACAGAATCAAAATTTATATATGATACCAGAAATGAGAGAAAATCTAAGGAATCTAGATATGCATAAAAGTCATTTAGGCATGAAAGGGTTAAATTCTGACAGATTTGTAGCTACAAACAGAGAGAAGTGATTTAATGAAAAGCTGAAACTGTATTTTATATAGTATTTATTTAGTATCATGATTTCTGATTGATCATGAGCTCTGCTTCTACTGAGTGAGTTTTTCACAAAGACGATGACATTAAATGCTATATTGCTACAGAGGTAGGGCGAGTTCTCTTAAAATGTTACAAAATAAAGCACAAAATATGGTTCTAGTTTTCACATTTCTTCTATAAAAGGTCTATGAGGATTTAATAATCTGTTATTATTTATTAATGATCTTTATTGACATATAATTAGCAGTAAAACTATTTCAGATTAGAGAAATTGACGGGGTATCATTATTGTTGACATTGGAGGATGCACTAATTAGTAAAGAAAAGAAAAACTGTGCTTGCTGCGTGTTATAAAAGTTTGTACTCCCTATCATCGCAAGTCTGAATCCTGTCGATGCCACACATGGCCGAGAGCCAGAATAGTCCGTGTTCTCTGGAAGGGCAGGTTGGCTTACTCATTCTCCCTGTCAGTCACAGAGACACTAGCCAATCGCGTGCGTCTGTGAGCTCACGTATGCGGAAGAGGGTAGATAGCGCTTTCCTTCGAGCACCCTGTGACAGCATGAGCAGCAGTTCGAAAAGACGCGCTTGGCCGGCTTCATCTGTCTCAGCATGTGTTAGCCTTCACCCTCTCTGCTGTGATGGGGGGAACTGTCTGGTGGGCGGGAACTGTCAGGTGACCAAATTTAGGAGAAAAATAGCTGGTGATCACCAGGGTCTGGGTCACCGAGAGTGAAGACAGGTGGAAACGTGACTGAAGGTGAGAGATTGAGAGAGCTTGGAGTTTTAGTGAGTGCAAGACTGATCAGAGTGTGTGATGATGATGATGATGATGATGATGATGATGATGATTATGAGAGGACCCTTTGTTACCTTGAGTGGTATTTAGGATGGTTGAAAGTGAGACTGTAGATGAGGTGTCTGTAGGTGAGACTGTAGATGAGTCATTACCTGTGTGACAAAATCATTACATTATCCACATGACTAGGAGAACAGTGTTTCTCCTCACTATGTCCACACAAAACAACGCTGTAAGTGACAATAAGTGCACTTCTCACAAACATTTCAGCAGTAACTTAAAGTTTGAAGCTTTGAGCAATGCATCAGCAAAAGCTGTGGACAAAAATATTCCTCATAGTTACATATATCATAGCATTTTATATTCATGGTTGTGACATTTTCGGTTGTAGGAAGTAATTTAAAACGAAAAATTGATATGGTATATTAGAGAGGCAGAGTCTAACAGAAAAAAGGTGTGTGTGTGTGCATATTATATCTGCTCTATACGTCTTACATTACCAAATTCCTGTCCGAGTCTTATAAATTATCAAATGGTGGAGCATCACCGACAGGCTTATGTATAGCGCAGCCTGGTTGCTATAGCAACGCAGAGCACACAAAAGCTATTTCAGTTTTTTAACCACAGCTTCCTGTGTGCTGTAAAACACCACCCCCCTCTCTCAAGCTGAGAACACTTTGCTTTCTTTTCTTTTGTTCTGCTTCATGAAAAAAAAAGTTCATTTATGTCCTTGGAGGTGTTTAATGTGTTTTCTAAAAATTAAAACAGCAAATTAATTTATTCTCTTTACTACTAATAATAATAATTAATAAATTAGTGCTCAAGAAAAACACAAATGTTGTACTGGACACATATATATACTATACTGTCACTGTCACTGATCAAACCCACATTGTATTATACAGTAAATGTTATAGTGTAGTGTGTAGTGTATAGTGCAGTATATTGGATAGTCTATAGGATTAATAAAGCAGAACTTGGATTTGCAAGAGTGCCTTTTGACAGTCTTTCTCTTTTCCGGATGTGGCTTTGCTCAACTCAGTTCACAGCTTAAACTGCACACATACTGCCAACACACGTTTTTTTTTTGACGTTCCACCCACTTAATGGAACATTATCATTTCTGAAACTTACTTCAACTCATTTAATTCAACCTGCTTTAGTGTGATACATAAATGATGGCATAGATTTAACAGGATCATGAGAAATGAGGCCTTCCTCAACAACACACTATAACACGCGATGAAACGTTCTGTGGTATAAAGTATATGTAAGAGCTGTGAGAATCTTCATAATCGAAGTGTAGATGCAGAACAAATCAGATTGTAATGTCCAACAAACAAAAGGTTAGATCGAGGGTAGGCGTTTCAGTTCAGCATGTATTCACGGGCCAGTGGCTTATTAATGCATTTATTAAAAATGAGAACAAATTTGCATAAATGTATCATCCGATAATTATTTAAAAAAAAAAGAAAGCATTTATACTAGAGCTTATTCATGTGTGTTCGATTGGAATCATCAATAATGAGGAAAAAAAACCCTAATCAAATAAATATAAATAAATAGATCAAAAACAACATTCAATCGGAAAAGGATTCAAATAATTACGCGTATAAAACTAATTCTCAGGGAAGTCCGTCTGACTGTTTTGCACCAACATGATATGATTTGTTCACATAGAGCTCAGAGATGCGATTTTGGTTTCTAAAACATAAAACGGTGTTTATATGTATCACATGCGACATAGCAAAATAAAAAAGTGTTCTATGTGAAATTAGCTGGCATGAACACTGCAGCTACAGTTTACATTACATCTGTTAATATGTTAAGTTGAACTACTTATTTGATGATCGAATGTGACTTTTTTCCAGCTGCAAAATACAGCAAAATAGAATAAAATTAAACTAAATTAATTTAAATACTTCACTGCTTCCGCATTAAAAGTATAATGTTGTAAAGGTATAATATATTGCTCCATCTTTGCTCATCACTAAGAAAGCCTTGAATCATGTTGGTGGTATATGTGTATTTATTATTATTATTATTATTATTATTATTATTATTATTATTATTATTATTATATAGTGATACCACTGTGGTAGATGTCTAAATCTAATATAACACCTATTGTTATCTTTCTATACAAAGTGCAATATCTGATTTTACGATAACTGGATGGACAGTCTGTGTGTGTGTGTGTGTATGTGTGTGTGTGTGTGTGTGTGTGTGTGTGTGTGTGTGTGTGTGTGTGTGTGTATACATCTGTGATTACGTCTTCTTCCCTATTCCTACATGGCCTTTACCCAAATGTGCAATTTAAATGACTTCTTAAAAATCTGTGTAGAAAGAGTATTGTTCAGAAGTGCACTTAAAGGTTAAAGGTGAATAACAGTGGCTCCAATCTCGAATCTGTGAATACTGGGTGCGATTGGGAAACTTGTTCTGCGTTACATAAATTGCATTTTGCAAAAAACAACAAAAAAAAAACATTCTTGTGTAATAAAAGCACCTTAAAAGAATTCCCTGGACTGTTTGACGAATCCCGAGTTACATTCCTAGTCCCAGGTAGTTACTGAATATTACGTGTTAACATAAAAAAAGGTATATATATATATAGAAATAATATCGCAGTAGTTCTGATAAATCATGTACTATGTGTTATTAAGCTCATATAATCCTATAAGAAACCATTTACTACAGGATATGTTGTGGAAAGTGTTAAAATAACGTTTCACTGCTTTGTGAACTGCCTTATAGCTGTATAAGTCTTCTCAGGTTTGTACCCATGAGGCTCTGTTCAGCTCTAAAGCTCATTCTGGCATGTGGACACATGGCTTTAACGCTCCACACTAAAGTGTTCCACACTTTCAGCATTTCATATATATTGCTACATATCGTACAGATTAATGGTGTAAAAGGTTACAAATTGATGGACTTTTTGATTTTACAGAAGCACAGTTTCTTTTTAGTACAGTCAACTATTGAGCTAGCGATTGTTAGGAAGAGACACCAGCTCAAGTGAGAATGAGGAAGTGGCCTAAGGCCTGTGCAGTGAAGCCACATTTCAGAAGCAGAATGTATTGTGAAAAATACACCCAGAAGGAACCATGACTGTGCCCAGAACTACACGACGACATGCTCGACACCAAAGCTGAGCCGCTTTTAAAAGTGGCTTTAAAGGAGAAATCCTGGTCATTTAATCAGAACACGGGAGATCGGCTCAAGACGCCGAATCCGGCGCTGAGCAGCACGCAGTTAAAGCATTCAAGCAGCTATTAAACATCAATCAGACTGTTTTATACCAGAGCCTCAGTGGACACACCCAAAAAATATCCATCATTTTTATCTTATCGGATCACAGCTACAAACTTCAATCCCACATACACACATACACATCGAATGCATAGCTTCATCAGGAGAGCATAAAATGTTTTCTGTTCTTCCAACTGATCTAGATCTGTAACACGAACCAAGGCATCATGGAAGAGTTTTGATCCATCATCTCCTTACTTATCATCTTGGTAGAGTTAATTACCAAGGATGGTACCAATTACCTTGCTATAGGATAATTGTACAGATACTGTATTATATTTCTCCAAGGCAAAGGATTTAGTGCATCTGTTATAAAGGCCTCATTCATTTATACTCTCATTCTCACAAAATCACGTAAAATCCCATTTTACAAACAGGCAGATTACAATAATAATAATAACAATAATAATAAACATTTGCTTCAATATAACTGAATAAAAACAAGCAAACAAAAGATCATTCAATATAATGTAATACGTCTAAGTACATAATGTATAATGTGACTCTCAGGGAAAATATTTAAGCAGAAAAAGATCACCATGTCACAAATTAAAATCAGAAAACAGCTTCCCAAGTAAAGCATCTCGCTACAGAAATTGTTTTAGAAAAATCTACTCACATAACGCTAATCCTGCCAGGACCAGGAGTAGAAACCTTGGCCCAAGGAACTTTGCCATAACGGAGTGAAAAAGGCCTCTCCTAAGACACCATAAGTCCTATTAAAAACAGAACCATTACGTTAAAACAACCTACAACGCATTCTGATATACGTTTTTTTTTGTTTGTTTGTTTGATTTTTTGAGCTGCTCATTTTAATGATTTGTTTTACTTACGTTTTCTTTTGTTTTATCTAATCAGTCCTCACAGTTTCCTGCGTGTTTTATGCTCCGGCGTTCTCAAGCTTGTGTAAGGCTTGACAGACAGAGCGATGTCAGGAAGACTCTCACCTTCAGCAATGCACTAAGGGCGTCTTAACAGGAAGTTGTATTTTCAGCTACGCCACAATCTCTCTCGCTTTGCAACTTGCCTCATTTGTTGAAGCAAAGAATCAAACGCTGTAAGAACATTAAACATTTATACTGTAAATGTCCTCATGTCCAATATCCAGAACTAATTCCCTTGTAACATGTTAGAGAAATTCTGAGTACTGCTGTATTCTTTGATAATTTAAAAATATATATATATATCTTTTGAATATCATGAGCACTTTGATGAGAACTTTATATTCAAAGGCCACTCATGCTTACTGACTTCAGTTACTACTGAACTGAAATAATAATTTATATCCATTAAAGCATTTTAGGTGGAAGAAAATAAGCTGCTAAATTCCTAATGATTATACTTACTCTAAAAAAAACAACACTGGGTTTTTTTTTTTTTTTTTTTTTTTTACAACCATTTGAAATCTGATGGCCACACAGTATTTGGGTCAGTTTTGAATAAGGCACAAAGCTGTTGAGATAGCAAAAGCCTGAGGCTAATTTTAGCTAACACCATCAGCTAGCTGTTCTCTTTTTCTGTCTAATAGAACTGATTAACTTGTCAGCTTATTTGTTTTCTGACTCCTTAGAGGAGCCTTATTTTAGATAAAATCCAACTTAATGAAAAACCCTGAGCTAGTCAAGCTAATACACCTTTTATCTTTACCAGCTAACAATTACCGCTAGCAATTTTAAATAATCTCAAACAATTTACAATGTTATTTAAACAAAAACAACAACTAGCAGAAACCCTTTTATCAACACTTTCCAGCTTGACCTGTGTTTTGGTATCAGTTTTCTTTTTCTGCAGGATAATGTTAGCTAGCATAAACTTATCTTGTCCATCGCTACTAAAGCTAGCTGAATCCAAAGGCAAGGCTTGTTAGTTTTAGTAGTTTGAACAACAGAATGACAAAGCAAGCTTTGCTAAGCACACACCCGTCATTTTGTACATAGAAGACAAATATGATGTTAACTAGCAAATAATTCCTCAAGTCAGGACCTAGTTATTTATCTACCTATAGCTAAAGGATAAAGGGATGCTGCTTTGAGGACAGTGACGTGCACATTCTCCAATGCAATACTTTTAATTCAAAGTGGATCCTAAGAAAGTGTGAACAGAGGGGACAGTCTACAACATCTGCATCTACCAAACATGCAACGTCACCCTGACATGGTGGGGATTTTGTCATCATCAGGTAGAAGTATAGACACTCCTCGTCAGTACTTGTCTAGACACCAAGATTCTTCACAGAGACAAATGTTCTTTCTGGCTCTTTCTTAGTAATGCATGCATTTTGTCATTTCATTGTACTTTTTTTAAAGTTTTATATTTAAGTTATTTTAGACTATGTTTATATATATATAATGTTTTTTTTAATTTTATTATTATTTTTTTTTTATTGGCAAAAAGTGAATTCAGTGCATACACAAGTGCCATGAAGTCCATCAATTTAGGCATTATTTTGTAATATCTGTGTAAATAATTGACTTTTGGGACACCATATGTATCAAATGAAGGGACTAAAACTGGCTGTAATTCCTAAACGGTTAATGCAATATTTTTGTTAAACCCCTTAAATTAATTAACATCTACATTTCAATCACATCTTGATGGCTTCTTTTCATAGTCATTGTGGAGGCAAAATTACAATAATTCCAATACTTCTAGAAGGGTGTGCAAAGGTCCTGAGCCATCCCTCAGCCCTCATTTCTTTATATTTTGCTAGGACAGGAGACAACGGGCAGAGTGGTTTATTGCAACATGTGCAAACATACATGTAAATACAGAATTTAACACAAAGAGAGCTTGTATAATTCTAATGAGCTTGAAAATCAGTATTTGGTTCGACCACCATTACTGTTCTCAGCTTTCTTATACTTCCTTTAAGTAGTCTTCAGGAATAGTTCTCCAGACGTCTTGAAAGCTCTTCTTTGTATGTTGGCTGCCTTTTGTTCTGATCTCTGTCAAGATGATCCCACATTGCATCAAAAATGTTGAGATCCGGGCTTTGGGAAGTGTTCCATTATGTTTTTTTCTATCTAGGTACTCAGGAAGCCTGGAGAACTGTTCCTCAAGACTACATTGAAAGTCTGGCTCTTTGGAAGCAAAGGATGAAGAAATGAGGGGCGGCTCAAGACTTTTGCACAGTGTTATATATATATACACACACACACACACACACACACACACACACACATATATATATATATATATATATATATCTATATATACACACACACACACACACACACACAGACACA
>JAQQZX010000007.1:1950618-1972464 GCA_030068355.1 Notoglanidium maculatum | reverse complement strand
CACACACACACACACACACACACACACATATATATATATATATATATATATATATATATATGTATATAGTACATGCACCTACTTATAACCCGGCTTAGTATAATGAAAACAGTAAATATTTTTGTCAAACAGACAATGAATGTGTTTCAGAAATGCGAAAGCAAGCTTCCGAAAAATCATTAAATGTATTCAGGCTTCATATTTAGGTGAAAATTAATCAGAAATTGACAGAACAACCTAGATATAAGTGTAAAAAGACCAGTGACCGGATCCTTTTATGTTGGGTTTTCCACAGCACGCAGCAGTGTGTAGTCACATTAACCGAACGTGCATTGTTTTATAAATATCGACCTGGCACTATAACATCATGTCACGGTGTAATGCATAATGTAATATTATTCACATTATTCAGATTTGTCCAGATGTATTAAACGTCTATTCATGATTCCTCGGTCTGAATGCTGCAGGATTTCAAATTCAGTCCTTTTTAAAGAACTGTACACAAGTCCTATGAACACAGCTCATTATCTAGTCCCTTGTAAAGTATGCTGCAAGATACCACTTCCTCACTTGTTTTTTTTTCTCCTCTCTTTTTGGTTTCCCGCCATGTTTGAGGAAGTTACAAAAAGAGGCAGATTCATATGAGAACTTAGAACTAAAGCTTCTCAGCTTCACGGTCACAACTTCAGAATTTCCGTCTCTTAAACTCGGTCAGTTATTTTCACACTGATTATAATGCCGTATAAGATTGTATAGTTGTCGGTTTTAACGTCTGAAGCTCTCAGATGTCTCAGCTTTAGCAGTTATTTGCAGATCAGGATGACATATGACCTCATCGTTTTAAACAGGCTCCAGGTTGTGAAACGGTTCCTGTTCTTTTATTAACTACAATCTCTCACGCATCATTATTAACATCTGCTGTGATTAACAAGTAATTGTGTGATTTTGTCAATAATCTCTGGCATGGCTTTTAAAAATATGAGCTAAATACACAGTGAGTGGACATCTAAAAAAGAAAGAGCACAGCAGGTCACGTTATTATAGGATAATAACCGTGGCGTGCTGTGATGTGGCCTAACGTTGATTATTTTCCAATAACAGCATGTCCCAATGTATTTTTAAAGAACAAAACAATGCACTTTTTGTATGTTTATAGTAGTAACGAAACAAGTTACTTCCTGTTATCACATATATCAGCTATACAATCATTTCCTTACCAGCCCCTTTCTTCTCTCTCTTGAAGTTTTGAAGACTTTTCCATGTTTACAACTTTACAAAAGCTACAGCAATTTTCCTACAAAGCACCGACGCTGGAGACTCCCTCCAACAACACTAAATAAACGTCTCCTTACCAGCGTATCAACAATTACACACATTTTTAAATCCATTTCTGCCATAAGGCCTTGTTTAAGTAGTGACTAGAGAAGAGATATTGGTGGTAGATATTGGTGTCGTGTCACACAGTGCCGTTCTAGCCAGTTTGATGCTAAATGAACCTGTTCTGATGGTGGGATTGTTGAATCTAATGACCTCTGATGCCTTGTTGATGGATTTCTGGAATAGAAACTGTTGAACTGTAGGCGTATAAATCAATCAATGATGCAAACCAACACCTTCTATACATGTTGAAGACATGCTAAAAAAAATTTTGGCTTTTTTTGTTTGTTTTATTTGTTTTAGCTCTTTGCTTGAGTACAATCTGAAATAAAATTGTTATGGTATTTTGATATTGTAGTCTAAGAAAAGAATTATACCATTACGCTGCACTATATGGTCACTTATATCTGACCCCTGACCCTCACACTCACATGTGGTTCTTCGCCAGACTGTTGCCACAATGTTAGAAGCACACAGTAATCTAGGATTTCTTTGTATGCTGTAGCATTACAATTTCCATTCACAGGAACTACGAGACCCAAACCTGTTCCAGCATGACAATGCCCCGGTGCAGAAAACGAGCTTCATGGTTGGCCAGGGTTGGAGTGGAAGATCTCGAGTGTCCTTCACGGTCAACCCCACTGAACACGTTTGGGATGAACCTCTTCACCCAACATCAGAGCCATAACCTCACTAATGCTGTTGTGTGAATGAACAGTCATGCTCCAACATCAAGTGGAAAGCCTTCCCAGAAGACTGGAGATTATTGTAAGAGCAAAGAGAGGACTCAATCTGTTCATCAAGCACATATGGCTGTGTTGCTCAGGTGTCCACATACCTTTGGTCATATAGTGTACACTAGGATAGTAATATTACCAAAAGATTACTGCGATATTTTTCAAACAAGGTGAGTTTTTGCTGAACAAATATAACAAGTTAATGCAAAGTAAGAGGTATTACTGTTTGTTAACATACTGGTTTATTGGTTTATTCACACCATGAACATTTCCTAGAAATAAGTCCAAAAACACCCCATGATCATGCTAGCCAGCTACATTACATACAGCAAAACATTGTTTTATTCTTATAAGACATTTGCAAAAATGATTACATGCCCCGTGTCTAAAAAATCTGGGCCATGTCCTAAGCCACACTAAATAATAGTGTGCAAATTATTCATTAATAGAATGTGGTTTGAGACGCAGCCAAGGAAGTTTTCTTTCTTGCTTCTCACAACAATCAGGTTAATCTGCACAGCGGCAAAGAAAGCAACACGAGCCACATTGCAACATGCTGTTTCATGAGTAGCTTACAACAGTTTTCAGAGTAAAAAAAAAAAGCAAATCCAAATCCAAACCCACACAGTGAAGAGGGGGAAAGAAAAAACGGATCAAAAATCATCTTTTAAATGTCACTTTCATAATAACAAGCTGATTGTGCTGCAAGGAAGACGCCCTTCCTGTGAACACCTCACACAATGCAGCATGTGAACTTTACCAAGTGTCATTAGAACTATAATTGGTGTGATGCTTTGTGGTCGGATGGAACAAATTCGAGCTGTTTTGCTCATGCACAGTAAAGGAGACTGCACCTAACCTGGTAACCCACTGTAAATTACGGAGGTGGATCGGTGAGGCTTTGGGGCTGTTTTTGCCTGGCGGTCTATGGTTAATGGCATCACGAGTTCTCTTAAATACCAGAATAAGTGAAATCAAAACCTGTTTGCGTCTGCCAGGAAGGTCAGACTTTGCTTTGGCTTTTAACTTCCACAGAAATGGTTAAAGAAACAAACAAAAATCTCACTTTTCAGCTTTGAACCTTTGAGGTTTACATGCACAAAAATAAAAAAAAATGAAATAAAGGATATTAAAATGTAAAACCTGTATGAAGGAGAGGACCAAAATGCCTCTACAAGAGAATCAGTGCTGATCTTCTCTCAAGAGCAGGAACTGATGGTTATAGCGCTTGAGAAAAAACAAATACAACTTTGCTCATTTTCACAGAGGGCCCTGTATGTCGCTAGCGTGTGCTGTGTCGTTCCCTACACTGACGACATACAGCATGCTTTCAAGATCTCAGACACTGGACATGACACCTCGATGTAAAATCAGCAGTATCCTGCAGCCAACAACATGAATCTCAACGCTAAGAAGTCGGTTGAGATGAGAGTGTACTTTTCTAAAGACCCTCCCTAACCATCTCATTTAATCCTTGATGGAAACATTATGCCGATAGCAAATATTTGGGCTTCCTGGATGATCAAGTGAGACTAATGTTGTAAAAAAGTGACTGCACTTCTTTACTCTTATGGCTAGAAATGGGGTCCCTGTTAAATATCTTTGTTCATGTATACGATATTCTGATTAGCCCGTATCTAGAGCATGGAAACGCACCGCTTGAGGGCTGCACAGAGAAATAAAAATAACAAAATAATGACAAGGTTTCAAGTAATCCCACTACATCTCCCAGACTTACAGACACGGAGGAAGCAGGCAAGAGTAAAACTGATAAAGGACATGCATCACCCTAACCATCTTCTCCGTAATCTCCTCCAACTTATTAAGCGAGAGAAAGAGAACAGGTTCAGCTTCTGCAGAAAAATTCTAAGCTGTCACTCACACTTTACATGACATGTGATTAGACTTACTGGGCTCCGAAACGTCTCTGCAAACACAATATGCTGCGAGGAAGGCAGAAGGTGCTGCAAATAAGTTGCATGCCAACATTTTGAGTCTGACGCCTCGCTTCTAAGGTTCTACATGGAATATTGACAGGATCCCCTGAACCAAAGATCATTTTTACGGTGTTAGATGGACTCTTTTTTTTGTTTTTGCAATAATGCACTGTTAGCAGTAAATACTACTCTACCTGATTTTAGCACCTAGAATGAATCTAAACATTAATATGACTGATTTAAAAAAAACAACTTGAATATCTAGTGGAGCTATATTATCATACATTATCATACAGTACATATCAAGCAAATCAGCTCAACAAAATACAGTTACAAGCCCTTCCTTTTTAAAGACAAGCAATGTCACAAACAAAAGAAAGCTGCAATGCATTGCTAGACACAATTCAACCCCCTATAAATGTGTCAATAACCCCTGCCTACACTGAGAGAGCGTGTCGACTGCGCTGCCGTGCTTGCTTCAGCAAACTGCTTTCATTTTACAGAATGCAAAAAGTTGCAGGAAGTGATCATCTTTATAGTGCTACGATGATGAGAAGCAAGTAACACGACAGTAGACACGGGACAGCTTTGTAGATGCAAGTTCCTCTTAGACTGCACAGATGTTGTATTTATCAACAGCATAGTATGTTTCACATTCTCTCTCTCTCCCTCTCACACACACACACACACACACACACACACACACACACACACACACACGTCATTGTAGCTCATGTGATATCCTGTCAAGATTATATGTATTTGTATATGTACGTACCTATATGCTTGTCTGCTTGATACATGGCAATAGTGAAGTTGTAAGTGAGACATGACAATATGAGACTGTTATTTATAACAGTGAGCAACTTTATTAGCAGCTAAAAGTCATTTTAAACCCAACCTTACAGTCATGTGACTGGTTAATGTTAAAGTGTGTATGGAACATCCACCAGATTTTACTCCTTCACTTATTCTGTGCCCTGTTTTTTTTTCCCTATCCACTTTCCATATTTGGTCTGTGTTTCTTGTTTTTGTTTCCTTAGTTAATTAACATCACCCGTTTTTCATTAGCCCTTGTGTAACCCTGAGTGTTTACCAAAGTGCTGTATGTGTTCCTGCTGAGTGTTGTGCTTTTCATTTAGACCCCAGTCATGGGCTTTCTTTTATATTTCCCTTCATAAACAATTTTGATTTTACAGAATACTACAGCACAGCGGTTGGGGGCGGTTTGGGGGGGACAATGGCAGCATGTGATTTCCAAGCTATCATTACACCACCTGCAAGCTTTGCAAAACCGACTACAACCAGCAATAATAAAAAAAAAAAAGCCAGGTCCAGCCCACTGGGTTGACCCATGCTTCTCACTCGATGGAATTTCCCCGTCATGCCCACTGAGCACATCTGCCATATGACAGCTTGGTTCACATTCATCACACATCCTTATTTCAGTGATCATGCTCACACAGATCTAGCTTCACCATGAAGTGCAAAAATAGACCTGCTCATTAAATGGACAAACAGGACTGGATATGTAAAAGGGTGTGTTTGTTTATTGGTTCATGTAAGTGTATTAGCCTCTACATGCAGGATTTGATCTATCCAGATTTCCATATGGCAGAAGGTGCTTGGATGCTATATTTCGGCCTTCGGTCCTAGCTGTTCTTGTGTCTGAGCCGATGTCTCGAGCCTCAGCCAGCATCAGGAAGCCATCAGGAGCTCAAATTTGTGTGTAGGAACTCAGTTTTCCCACTTCTGAAGCAAACATAGTTATACTTTGGGTGCATATAAGTTAATAAGCAACATGTACGTTGTATACATACCAGTCTCAGTTCCAGTGGTGATGCCACAGTCTTGTAATGCACTGTGTCCAGCTCTGATCCAAGTGTATGTGAATATTTTATTACAGACGCATTAAAGGGGCAATAGTCGATTGTTTCTTCCTTACTTTTATAAATATAATAAAAAAAACAATGCCTTAGCAGAAGTGTATTAAGTCTCTGAGAAAATCTGCTTGGAAAACTGGCTTCTGGTCCAGAATACTTGTTTGTGTTTGGATGCCTCCTGTGAGTCATTTTATACACACTGTGGGCCACCGTAGGTCCTGGGGACGGAGTTTCATGAACAAGGGTGGGAATAAAATTAGGATTTGGGTATCCTGAGCGCGTACCAACCCACAAACTCTGATATAAGGCAACCCAGTCAGTTTCTTTTGGGCTGCCCGTTTCAGAAAACATGTGCTTCATCAAGGTATTCAGATTTGACTCCCCTTGCTATGTCACAAAGGGAACTCATTAGAATTACACCGCCTCCATTTGAGTATCTCCACACACGGCTTGGTATGCAGGGGAAAGTCATGAATAGTCAGAAAGTCATCATTTACAGCCAAATGCTGTAAAGGAATATTCATTAGGGAAGTGCTGTCTGATTGGCCGGTGGAGGAGGGAGTGGGCTGAGCAGTATATCACCATAATTTAAAGGAACATTCACTCAAACTGGCCGTTCTGAGTAGAGCTGTTTAGACAGGGTGAGAAGGGAGCTGTGGTGCTTTATCCTTGTGGTATTTTGACCAAAGCATGTCATGGACATTTCATTCAGAAGTTCCTCAGGGAACTTGTGGAAAAAGGGGTTCCTTAACTAAGGGAGATACGATCAAGGAACGAGAACAGGAAAGGAGTAGAAATGTCCCGAGACACTGCTTATTTACTTACAAAAAGATTTAAACCCGACCCAAGACTAATGAAATGACCCTTTTTGTGCATTTATTCAGAGCATAGCGAAGGCCAAGGAAGAGTTTACTTCATAACTAAATTTACACAGATGTTCCCAGAACTCCAGGCTTCCAGCAAGTGTCGCCATGTCTTAAGAGGGCTCGGTCACATCTGCCCTAATTCTGTCCTTTGTTACCCTGCATAATCTGTACACAGCCTGCCGTGTTGTCCCCTTGACTTTACTTACGTGGTCATGATGGTTAATTAGTCCCACCTATTTCTCATTGCTCCTTGTTAGTGTGTGCATTTGCCCACCTTCTGTGTGTGTTTCTTGAAGTACCAGACAAAAGTTTGGACAAACCTGCAAATCATTTTTTTAGGATGTTAGAAAAATGAATGAAGACATTAACACAATAAAATTACACATAGCCATGTGTGTGTGTGTGTGTGTGGGGGGGGGCTGTCATTTCAAATTCCATTCTGACGCCGGTGAAAGACACAAACATGTTAATTAACTTAGATGAATGAAATATCTATGAAATGTAGTAAACCTGCCTGTCTTTATTCCTACAGGCTAGTCAGAGGCCCCGCCCATCCAGCAGCTGTTCCATGTTTAATAATATTAATGTCAATAATTTATCTTTATTTTTTTTTAAAAATGGACACAACATTTAAATATTGTTATCTTATTCTGATTTAGGCTAATATCACCATGAGCTGATAGCAAGCAGACAACAGACTTTATGTCAAATCAGCAGCATTAGTGACTTGATCAAAGAATGAGAAGTTTACAACATGAACTTAAGTAATTTTGTGGATCATTTCATCATGCACATCAGTCTCACGGTATGAGAGAGAGGTGTCACCTTGCACTCGACACTGTTGACACGTCACTGTAGTTTCAGTGGGTCATTTTAAGCCTTTACAGCTTTTCTTTTTTTCAACTAACATACATTGTGTAAGTGCACAACTAGAGCCTGATGCTCGCTATGTCACACAATCACACTTAGTTCACACAGCTGCTTTGGTTAAACTAACGTCATCTCTGAACACACGCAGGTAAGGCAAGCTTAAAATAGTCACCTCCGTGTCATTTTTGGTGGAACCCTAAACTCAAGTTGGTGGCTTTTCCTAAACTTCCCAAACAAGCTGAGCTCCTCGCGGCTGTCCTTAACTTCGAAATCCTAAGTAAAACAACTTGTCTCGAGTTAAAACTACTTTTTGAAACAGGAACATATTTAGATGTGGGAAACTGTTTAGCGTTTCAAGCAGAAGCCCTTATCAGAACATCTTTAAGAAGATGAGTCTTTGATCTACACCTAATGAACACGCGCACCTATAAACCACCCAACTGTAAAATGCATTTTGAGAACGTTTCCCATCTTTGCGTGCACTTCCTGTATTTCTGAGAGTCAGTTTCATTGTGAAAAAAAACATAAATCTAGCCTACACTGTAAATACCAAAGCCTGCTGGCATGTGGTGTGAGAAATGGTAACATATTCAGCATGGGTTAGCATGCAACTGCCAATATATTTACATGAGACAAATTAAGAATGTAAAAGGGGAAAAAAAAAGATATGAAACAGCATATTCCGAGAACGAAGCAGATCGCAGGCTGTACTGATTTTAACTTGGAAATTTCAGAAAATAAAACTTCTCATTTTTGCCCTCTCTTCTGCTTTACAGTAACTTGGGTCATGTGACAGGAACCCCACCCTGCCTGAGCAGCGTTTGCATGCGGTGTCTTTTGTGTGCTGCTGCTGCTTCTGGAGACAGCCATCATTTGCAAGAAGAGAATCAGTGACATCATAGGCTGAGGTGAGAGTTTCGCTTCCTTCTGCAGCTCTCCAGCTCTGTAAGAGAATAACGTTCATTTCTCTGTGTGCATGCTCACAACTCAAGTCCTACATTAACAGCACATGGCGTTTCTAACGAGTGAGGTTTATATCTTTTTTTTTTTTTTCTTCCCAAGATTGAGACGGAACCAGAACCAGGAATGAGTTACAACTGGGAATGAGCGGTGTTCCATTTCTGTTTCCAACACGCCCTTGTCACTGTTCCCTTTCCAGTTTTCCATGTGGGAATCACCAGACGTCATTTAACGGGTCAGTCTAATATCTTATTAGCTCCAGTGAAGTTTGTTAGACGACCCGTTGGAGGACTGAAGCATCAAGTCGAAATGACTAGAAGAACTTGCGTTCAAATCTGACGCACAAACAAAACAAAAAACATTTTTATCCCCGTTATCCTCGTTACATTCTTCAACTCATAATTACTAGCGGGATGGAGATAGACAGTACAAAATGCTTCAGCGCCGTTCTGCTTGCTTTCAAGCTTCTGAAAACGCTTCATTACACCCTAATCCCTTCATTCAGCTTTGTTCAGAAGGCAGGTTTAAGTCGAGATTGGGGAAAAATGGTGCACTTCACCACTGGATGGCAGTCTGCAACCATTTCTACACTTAACCTTCTCCAACTCCGAGTGGTTTGCATTTCTGCTCCCTTTTTCTGGCGTGTGACTCAAAAAAACGTATGCTTTGGAATGGAGAAATAAATTCCTGAGTAATACACACCTACGCGAGATGGACATGAAATAGTCGCCAAACATGACGTTTAGCTTTATTAAAATATCCTACACTGTCCTCATACACTTTGTCATACTTAAATACCAAAAGATAAAGAATAAAATATATATTTAATATGAATAGAGCACAATGCAATGGTGTTTATGCACGTTTCATCATGATGGATCAACATGACACTGAATTCAGCTGAAACTCTTTGGCATTAAGCATCATTATGTGTAATATTAGAGAAGAGGAATTGTATAACTTCAGATTATATAACCTATGAAAGGTTTCCATGACTAAGAATTCGTCCTCGTGCATTCCACTTCCTACCACCGACTTGGAGTAGCAGTGGAGGTTTCCATGACACTGGCTTACAGACTGGTGGCGAATTAACGTAACAAACACACGTCATTGTGTACTAGCAGAATGGGGGAACGAAGCAGCATAGCAGTCTGCCAGAACCTGGAAACCAAGGACACCTGTTCAAAAGCTTTGCTTTGAAATATATCCTCGCTGCGGTGTGCGACAAAAACTACAGCTTGCAATTAAAATTCCAGATCAAGGGATACAAGGATGCGAGCCATTCATTTGACAGCAACCAGACCAGGTCCGTTTCATGTGGAGCTCACGCTGAACATACCTCTTGAACAGAGCTGACCGCTGCCAGGTGTCCTACTGTCAATAACGCTGCAGAGGTGGAGGGAGAACAATGGACGAGACACATACATAATGAGAGAGAACGATGAGGGGGGCCAGCCATCATAAAGCATGCAGTTTGATTTAGATATCTCATTTTAACAATGCACACACTCCGTACACTCCTTTCCCAGGGTTTTATTATAATTTCGCCAGCCAACGAGCAAACCAAGGGTACTGTAGCATGCTCCATCGAGACACACATCCATCATCCATCCATCCTTCACTTCTTTCCGTCGTCTTCACGTGGCGTGCTGGTCATGACAAATATTTCATATGCCTTTCATATTTGATATTTCTTATATTCTATATTTTATATTTGTAGCTTTGGAGCAACTTAAAACGCGCGATTCCTACACTACGGTATATGAAAACAGCTTTTACTTATTCGCTGTACGATTGCCAGGGTCAGTGAGGCCAGTCAGCCGTCAAGCCCGTCAGCTCGGTAATTCCAAACGGCTAGATTTTAACTGGGGTACATTAATAGTGGTGTTCAAACAGACTGAAACAATCAACATCTTTTTAAATCTTTGCTGTAAAACATTTGAGGCAACGTCTTGGCCTGCGCTGCCTCCACCACAGCAGACAAACGGAGCAATTTAAAGAGGAGGTGCTATTGTTCAGGGTGGCTACGTAAGCTCCCCAGACTGTCCTCGGGGATCTGGGAAGAGCCTGCGCATCAAGTGATGTAGTAGAGCAAGGAGACTCAGCAGCCTAATGAGGATCTATAGCCTTTTTTTTCCCCCCACACACATTTTCTGGATGGATATGTGTGCCCTTTATAACGCCTATAATGGCCCATGGCTCCATATCTCACGTTATAACAGACCCTGCAATGTGAATGGCTGGCTTCCAGCATTTCTAATACACTTTGCTTTTTAAAGTAGAAAGACCATGAACATCGCACCAGCACAATATTTTCTTGCAGTACAATGTGCACGTAGGGAATATATAACAATATTCACAGGCAATGAATCAGTGCATTGAAGAAGAGCTGCTGCACGTTTTATTGTTGGTTACTCAGCATATTGTCCTTTATAGTGCAGAATATTTAAATGAGCCCTACGCGTACACCGTGAACGCTCGGACCCATTTCGCAGGTTCCCGTGGGTGTCTGGGAAGCGTAGCTTTGGCGTGATCCCAAAAAATGAATGAATTCTGCTCAAATTAATGCAAGCTGGTGTTTACACCTGACACATCACAGGTTCAGCAGATTGCTTTCACATATTGCAAGTTATATCACACTCGCACTGTGTTGTAGTATAATCACAATAAGCTGTCCAGCTCTTCCATGCAGCCAGGATAGGATCAGAAAGCAGATCTCAACAGCACGGTGGCATAATGCGCAGCATTTATTAACGTCTTATTAACGTTATCGGATCACGACAAATACCGTCAGCTATGCAAGGAGAGTTGACGCTGCACAAAGCACATGCTCTCCGAATAAAGCAGAAAGATTTAGCCGTATTTAGCACGCGACGATAAGCAGGGTTAAAGAAGCACTTTTGATTTCCTTTTGTGTTCCCTAGAGAGGTTGCAAATGTGGATTTTTGGTTGCACCCCAAGAGACGTGGTTCTCAAAGCTGGCCACACACTGGGCGCCTTCATCTAGCGCACAGTTCTGCAGTCATGTTCAGCTCACAAAAGTGACGAAGGAACAGCAATCTCACCGTCTGGCAGCTCCTTCTCTTTCCCTGCTGGGAGTCTGAAAGCGAATCAAATCATTAGGAGTCTTCAGTACGTCACTGCACATGGTTTCAGACGTACAGTGAGAAAATACAATCATGTCCATGTTATTAATTTCAGTCTTTGCAGCAATACAGAGAAATGCAGCATTGTGTGTGGGGGGGGGGGGGGTGGGGGGGTTATTATTTAGCTTGTATAGTGCAGCACGGCATGGTTAATACTCATAGTCAACTTAATTTGTAATACTTTTGAGAAAAATAGTAGTAATACTAGTAAAAATATTGCTATACGATTGATAATAATGATAATAACAAAGATTATTATTAACCCTATAAACTCTGTAAACCCTTCCAGGGGACTAGACTTACATCCCTAACTAGATAACCTGCCCTAGGTTTCACTGTAGTTACTGAATAATTCATAATAGTTAGTGAATAATAAACTTGAACATAAATAATTGAACAATACACGCGAGTTAAAGCCAGATACAATTGCGGTTTTGGATTTCAATTCAAAATGAAAGCCTTCAGCTGAAATTCCCTTTGCTGGTGGTCTGTCTGGCTGGCTGGCTGGCTGGCTGTCTTTCCAGAAGGAGGATGAATGAAAGCTATCATATTTTCTGCATTATCAAATATTTCTTCCTCCCTCAGTTTGCTCCATCACCTGGCAAAGCCACCTTCTCTCCCGCCCACTCTCCTCCAGCTTTAACCCTGTGTGTCCAAGCTAATGAGGAGTTTGCGCTGGAAGCTTCCAAAAGAAGCCGGATCGCCGCTCCATCGAACATACATCATGCTGGTCATTAGCCGAGGACCGGGCAAGACCTTTGGCCAGTACATCGTAGAGAGAGGGTCGGTTAAAAAGAGAGAGAGAGGGAGAGAGAGAGCGAGAGAGAGACAGGATCTGTCACTCATTGTCACTTAAAGTGAGAATTTATCAGGGCCTTTGCCTGGGCGCACATGAATAATGAATGTGGTTTTGGAGCTTCACCTACCGTGCCCGTGTACTAATGGGGCCAGAGAGCAGCAGTAGAAGACTTCCTGTGTGCTGGGAGACAGTGGTCTTGCTCTGCTCGTGGATTCACACTGAGAAGCTAGCCCAGTTTGAGCTCTCCGAGCTGACACCGGCTATGTCAGTCCACACTGCAGACGTGGGAAGAATTTGCACACTATTCAACAACTCGCGGCTTTTGAGGCGTTCTTGTTAAAGCGGTTAATGTGATTTCATGCCTCTTAAACAAACATTCAGGTTTACACAAAAGCCAACAAACTGTTTCTTACAGGCATGTGATGGGTCTTACCAAGACTGACTACATATCATCTGATTAAAAAAAAGTGTTAATGCTGGGCTGAAAAAAAAAAAAAAAAGAGCTTTGCTTTTTTTTTTTCCGTACTTCGTTAATTGTAACATTTTTGGTGTACAGAAATCAGATCACCAACAAAAAAAAGGCCATATTTTTTTTAACTAGCAGCAGCCCTTACAAACAAAATCAGCTAAAAGTTATATGTTGTACTCTGTGAACCACTTTGATATGCACAAAAAAGGAAGATTCGTTCATAGAGGAGGGAGAAAAAGAAACAAGTCAAACAAACAAGCGTGCCTTTTCTGAGCTCCTGCACTTTCTCACATGGCAGGGCTCAGAGAAGTTTTGGATAATTACAAACACCACAGAGAGCTCGTCTTCCGTCACCATCTGAGTATGACAAGCGGCAAAGCGAGAACGCAAGAAACAAACAAACAGAAGAAACAACAAAGGTGGTTTCCAGCTAACAGCTCGGCGAAGCTAGGGTCTAATCAGCCAGATTTTTTCGAGTGTGCCTTCAGCAATGCGTTGGAGAACGCACGCCTCTTCTGATCATGAGACAGAGGGACTCCCTCCTTCCTCGGATCATAGGTCAATCCCCAAAGCAAGTCCAATACGCTACGATAAACATATACATTCTGAAATTTCTTGGTCTCGCCATCTGTTACGGGTCAGCATGAGTCTACTTTAGCTACTGAAGACTGGAAAATAAAGTCATTCTCAGCTTTACGATGAAAAGCTTTACAATCCGGCCCTTAAACAACCTGCAGATTTTCACGTCGCTGATTAGCCTAATAGACATGAAGTCCATAATTAGTCAGAGTCAGGAAAAATCCTACAGATATTACACAAGTCTAGGTGCTTTGTGTAACAGTACACTGTAATAAAAAAAGGGCTCACAATGGCATTTCGATTTTAATGTGCAAAAGTATTGGCGCCCTTTATGCAGCACGTTGCCACCTCTTTGTGCTTCCTCCTTTTGCCAAAATAGCAAAGAAGCACAGAGTCTTCTCTTATAATGCTTGATGAGATCGGAGAATACAGAGCGAGGCATCGGAGACGGTGCTCATTACAGAATCTCTTCAGATCCTCCAGGGCCCTGTGTCCTCACTTTGTGGACTCTGCTCTTCAGCTAAGCTCACAGGTTTCCACTGGAGGTCAGGGTCAGGGGACTGGGCTAGTCATGTGATTCTGTGATTCATTAAACATGTAGCTTCTTGGCAGAGGCAGCCAGACTTTCATTTAAAATATACTCCATGGAGTTCATGGTGCTGTGTATCCTACCAACATTCCTCGAGTCTTTGGAGGAAAAACAGCACAACATCAGTATCACCTTTTTTCTTTCTCATGACAGACCCACCTTCGCGGGCCAAAAGCTTTTTTCTTTCAGTCTCATCTGACTCTACAGCTCAGTTCCAGTATCATCAAGTGAACTCCACATGCTTATGTTTGTGGTTAGATGAAAGAAAAGGCTTTCTTCTGGCACACATTCCTAATCTTTTGCAGGCATGGAAGTGGTGCGTAATTGTGGATTGGGAGATTTGGTGACCCCAAAATGCAATAATGTTCTGCAAATTTCACAGTTGGAGAAATTTCTCCAGGTCTCACTCTGCATGCAGGCGAAATGCATTTGCGTCCTTTTCCAAGCATGTTCAAGTTGTTTTATGCTTCTTAACTCCAAAAAGTAAAATCCAAATCATTTGTAGGTAGAATGAATTCATCATCCGATGACCAGTCGTATATACACATTTAATACCCAATAGCATTGCAAGGCTAAACAATAGGACCCACTGACTATGTAAATGTGGTCTTTAAAGAAAATGTAATATATTTTTTTTTTTTTACGCGTGTATTTTTAGGAGAGCTAAAAGTAATGTAGTAACTTTACAACAGTGGGCCTTACCGGGTTAATTACTGTCTGAACAGCGAACATTTATATTTTCAGGTGTCTATCTAATATATTTATTTATTTTAGAATAAATTACCATTGATTATAGGTTGGATTTCTCTAATATTGTCTGTGTGAGTTGAAGATAATGAATTACAAAAACCTTTTTTTAATCCAGACTTACCAAGGGTGCCAATAATTCTGACTGCATATATGAAATTGAGAAAGTTGTTCTGATACTACTAACTAAAGGCTTAACAAGCCCATTTAAAACATTTCTGTTCTCATCACGTTTGAACCTACAGTTGAAAGCAGACACATGCTTAGACTGAAAACTATGATATTATGATACTGTAGGAATAAAATTCCCCAATTCTTTTTTTTTTTTTTACACTCTTACAGCCCTAGCCAGGAGGAGAGTTCACCCGGAGGGGGCTACGATGTACTGTGTCTCGAGCATGAGCTGTGGCACAGCTGGATGCTGCCAGGAGAGCAAGGTTTTAGAGGCTTCTGGAGGTTTTGAAGGCGCAGAGTGACTCGGTGCCTCGGGGTCCGAGCGGAGGCGAGCGAGCGTAAACTAGCTCGGGAAACGTTAGATCCCGTTCTCATGTCGCAATCTTTATTATGCTGATTTGTGACTCCACTGTAAACTAATCAGGGTAACTTCCACCAGCCCTTGCCACCAGGGAGACGGAGGAAAAGGTTAGACGGCGACTGTCGCTTTTCTCGAGAACTTCCCTGCTCCCCGGACCAGCTCTAGTTCAAATAAGTCAGAAACGTCTGAAGTTGTGTCTACAGAAAAACGAACTTCCGTGGCACGGTTAATTGGAAAGGCAAGTTTTGACTGACTTCTACGGCATTAAAAAAAAAGAGGAAAGAAAAACCTGTTTGGGTAAGCTCAAGGGGAGCCGAGTTGTAAACAGTTAATTATGACTCTGTATGCAAATGTTGGCCTTTAAATGTATTCAAGGAATAATTCCCATTCAGACATTTGCATAAATGCATATTACATGCGTTTCACACCCAACTCCTCAGAATGTCATAATGAGTGATACGAATATTGGGTTTAATTCCAGTTTGTTGATTAGATTTTTCAAGAAGCTAATAAGAAAACAAGCGTGTTTCCTTGATACAGCTCAAGAACCGATTGTCTTTTTTTCCCCCTGCAGAAATTTCCACCAATTTGTAGCAAAGCACTGAGCAAAACTTTACAGAAATAAAAACTTATCGATGGAATTGCCTGAGGAATAACTGTGGTGCCTATAAAACTATCAACAAGACGTTTTAACTCAGTCATATGTACAGTACATGAAGACGTCCTTTAAAACAAACGTACAAAAGAAATAAAAAATCTAGTCTATAATAAATACAGAATTGAATTCAGATTAAGGGCAGAAGCCAAGTTTGCAGCAGGACTGAAAGCAGTATAAAAGGTGTCTGAAAGGAGGGAGAAACGCTGCAAACGCTTACCAGGTGACGGAAAAAAGGACGTTCTCACTATAAAAAGATCACTGCAAAGTACGACAGAACATCTCTGAACCGTGAACCCAATACAAGGTGTTTCATTTTAATCTGTGTTACTAGAATCATGAACCAATATTGAGTTCTTCGTTTTGTACCCATGGTCACGTAACCATGGTTATGACGTATTTCAATTCGAAACGATGTCATGACCTGCTTCCTCGCAACCGACACTACTGTCAGGGATGCAGTGTCACTAAAGAGAAAAGAACAAGAAGAAGAAGGAGAAGGAGAAGGAGATGTTTTCTCTGATTCTGCAGGTCATGCCATTTTGTTGTTGCACTCCTGCCAGAGCAAACCACTTTTAAAACCATTCGGAAACATAAAAGAGACAGGTATGTGTGTCAGCGACTGCTCGCTCTCAGCCTTCTCCTCAGGAAAAGGAACTTTGCCAAGACAGGTGTTTCACCTACAAATATAGTGTTTCACACATTTTAAGTGACACACAAACACACACACGCACACACACCCTGATATACACTAAGTTCTCAAATACAATCCACTATTGGCTGAAAAGTTCTTCACTTCCATGCATGATGTGCTCTCATGAAAGTTTCTTGATTGGTTTAACTTGAGAACAACTTTCAACTCTTTAGTCAAGGACAAGAAAAAGAAATCTCAACCTGTCATGTTTTATATTTTGGACAAACAGTAATAATAATAATAATAATAAGAAGAAGAAAAAAAATCATGTATATGATATATATATATATATATTCTGTATTACTACATGCTAATAAACATTTTAAAGATTGAGAATAAAGTTGGCTTGATGAATAGTGCATGCTAGAGAGTTCCAGAAGAAAGGAAAGCGTGGGAATGTTCACACACACACACACACACACACACACACACGTCTGAGCTGCTTTTTACGAAAGAATGTCTGTGGTCGCAAGCTGGCTGCGTAAATCAAGCTCCCCGAAAACGATTCACGCTTCCTAAAGCTCCGGGCTCACACAGCATCTGCTAATGGTTTTGATTTACTGGGGACCTGTACAATATTACAGCGCTGGAAAAACCCAGTCCAAAATACAAAGCCACACTGACTAAAATGTGCAGGGGAGATCCGCAAAAACAGCGACCTCCAGGAGCGCCTCGTCATTCCACAGGATATGAGAAAGCGGAGGTTGGTGAGCCTTTAAAACTATATTAGAGGCCACATTAAAAATAAATGTAATGCCTGTCCACAGACAGTAATGTGTGTGTCTGTACAATCACTGGCCACTTTAATAGGAACACCTGTACCCCTGCTTATTCATGAGGTATAACAGAACATGTGGCAACAGCATGATGCATACGATCACGCAGATACAGTTCAAGAGCTTAATGTTCACATCAGAATGGGGTGGTTGTTGGTGCCAGACAATCTGGTTTGAGTATTTCATAAATCTCCTGGGATTTTCACATAGAACAGTCTCTAGAGTTTACACAGAATGTTGCAAAAAAACTGCGGTTCGAGCTGAAGGGAAGGGTATGGTTTCGAAAATGAGCACTCTTTACAACTGTGGTGAGCAGGAAAGCAATCATGAACGCAGAACACAATAAAACTTAAGGTGGATGGGGTTTCACATTAGAACACATCAGGTTTCACTCCTGTCAGCCAAGAACAGGAATCCGAGGCTTCAGTAGACACAGGCTCACCCAAACTGGACAGGTGAAGAATATCTGAAATAGTCAAACCAGACTGTCTGGCACTAATAACCATCCGATGGTCAAAATCACTGAGAGCACAATTTTTCCCATTCTATGGGACACCATGTATAGACTTCAGCCCAAAATTATTCATACCTATGCCAAATTTTGATTTATAGTAAATTTTTATATGATTACTAGGTTTCACCTGGCTGGAAATGACAAACAAGATGGTATGACAATGTATGAATTGTATGACAATTCATATCCATTGAAATTGTCAGACTTGTTTTTTTTAAAGCAGGGTTTCTATACCATTTCAAATAGTCCTGGTCATTTCTACCATGTTCGAGAGCAACTATGAAGCTGATGCCGTAGTTCTCTAGTCAGAGACTAGTCAAGTCATGGCTAAAACCAAAGAGCTTAGTGAGGACCTCTGGTTGCACACTTTGGCTGCTCACAAGAGGGGGAAAGGCTATAAAGCCATATCCAAAATGTTTTCAAGTGCCAGTATCCACAACAGTTCCACACTGTGAAAAATCTCCCATGTGTTGAGAAGAATGGTAGTGTGAGAGGTCAAGAAGAATCCAAGGATCACCAGAAAGGCCATCCTGATGAAGCTGAGCGTTCTGGTGCCAGCATCTCAAGGCCTCAGTGTACACTGCACTGCAAGGCTGGTCTCCATGGACACCGACCAAGGAGGACTCCATTTCTGCAGGACAGGCATTCAATCATTTATTTAGCCTTTGCAAAAGCTCACCTGGAGAAAGAAGAAAGCTGTTGGTCATCAATTCAGTGGTTGGATGAGACAAAAAGAGATCTGGCCTTTATTTGGCAAATGAAAGGAGAAGATTTCTACCCGAAGAACACCATCCCTATGGTCAGTGCATGGTGGTGGGAATGTAATGCTATGGGGGTGTTCTTCAGCCAATGGGCAACCTTGTCAAAATAAACCGCACCATGAGGAAAAATTCTGGAGGAAGGCATCAGGCAGTCTGCAGGAAAACTTGGCATTGGGTAGGACTGGACCTTCCAACCATACAGCCAAAGTGGTCAAGAAATTCATGCATTCATTCATTTTCTATAGCGCTTATCCATTGCCGGGAGTGGGGCACAAGCAGGCTGGAGCTGATCCGAGCAAGCGTGGGGCGAGAAGCGGTGTACACCCTGAACAGGTCGCCATTCTGCTACAGGGATAACAGAGAGACAGACCAGAGCCATTCATACGCACCTCATTTCACACCTATGGGCAATTTACAGTGGCCCGTTGACCTAATCCACATCTGTTTGGACTGTGGGAGGAAACTGGAGCACCCAGAGGAAACCCACACCGACGTAGGGAAAACATGCAAACTCCACACAGAAAGGTTCCTGGTTGACCAACTGGTTGCTATGAGGCAACAATACTAACCACTGCACCACTGTGCCATCTTGGTCAAGAAACGGTTAACAGAAAACAATATCAACATTTTGGAGTGGCAAAACCGGAGACCAGACCTGAAGCCCACCCAGAATCTTTAAACGAAAGTGAAGACCAGAGTGATGGCAAGGAAGACTTCCAACCTCAATCGCATGGAGATTGTCGCAAAAAAGGAGTGGTCCAAAATCCCAGTGCTACACACTTGTTAACAATGATAAGAAATGCCTAATTGCTGTGATACCAAATAAAGGCGTTGTCATTGATTACTAATAAATGGTATGAATCATTTTGGACATGGCATTTTTCATAAAAACGTAATTAAAAAAGCATAAAAAGGTTAACTTTTTTTCCTTACATCTCTGGCAAAATGTTTTACCATCTTTTGCCACATATTTGTCATTTCCATGCAAAAGAAACCTACTGGTCAAATAAACATTCGCTGTAAATCAAAATATGGCATGGCTATGAATAATAAGCATGCATGTATACAGAAATTAGTACAACATCCTGTAATCAGTGTAATTGTGTCACCGAACAGGAAACGCACTGTTGGTGATCGTATGTCGGCTCTCGCTGGGACTGAAAGAGCTACACGTCTTAAAAGTGCATCTTTAGCACATGACTAAATGAAGGGGACAGTTGTGGTTATTTGGGGACAGCTCAATGGCAACTTTATGACCAGGGTGCTTTATTTCACTAGACTTGCATACTATGGGAAGTGACAGTGAAATCCTTTTAGAAGTTGACCGTATATCTTAAATATAAAATTTAAAATACGGTTGTAAAAATAAAAAACGTGCGATTATACCCATCAGTGGAGAGGTCAGAGTCGGGTGATACACATTTAACACAACTTACCAGTAGAGGAAATGTACTATAAATAAGAATAAACATTTAAATGAGTTAAAGGATTTACAGATTTCAAAGGTTTTGCAGAGCCTCGGAAATTGAGCTCAAATCTATTATTAAGGCATCCCATATTTATGAATATTAGCTCATGCTTCTCATTAGTCCATTTTTTTCCCTCCATGTGTTAATTATTACTCTTTGATTTCAGATGTGCAAAGCAAACCAAAATCCCAGCCAACTTCTTCCTCATCTTCTTGCATGCTCTGGACCTCCGCTTCCTCTTCAGGAGGCTGATGGAGTAAGGGGCGACAGAAATGAATGTGACATTTGGGATCGGGCCACTCCAGAACTCGAAGCAGCTGCGAGTAACGCCCACCTGTAAAGCCACTCTCCGCATCGGAGCTCTTTTGAAACGCTGCCCAAGCATTTGGTTCCAATAGTTACAGTATGGGAAAAGGCTGTAATGTTTGCATGATGTTCCGCTGGTTCGAGCAACATCAGCTTAGCTTGCCACGCGATGCCAAAGGACTGGAGTGCCAGCACCGCCGTTAAGTGTGCAAAAAGTCCCGGACAGATTATGTCTTCGTTAAGTGAACAGCAAGTCAATCATACAATGCAATGCAATGCAATGTGATATCATACTTCCTGTACTCAGAAGGCATTTTCCAAAAATTTTTTTTTCCATGCAAAATTTACTGGAAAACATCCATGCTATATTAAGTCCAAAGCAAGCTGTATGTATTTATATGTATAAAAAAAAAGTGTGAATGTTTGGAGACTTAATTTCTTTGCCAAGTGTGTGCTACCAGCTATTCCAAATCTACACACTTTTTTTTTTCACACTTCAGAAAACAAACCTTCAATAGATAACAATTCTAGTAAGGAACTAGCTGTTTTTCTCTCTTCCTGTCCACTGGGAGCATCCAAAAGCAAGCTGCACCATGTTTACTGGCTATTCTTTATGTCTTCTTCCTGCATAGCATCTCTTCTGATCTCAGTGCTCCAAACTTTTTTTTTTGGCTTGAATGATGCATGCTCAGCTCTGCTGACAACAGCCCAAGTCAATAAAGTGACAAACTTTCTGACGATTTCAAGTGCTTGACATGATGGTAGAACATGGTGGAACAGAAAGGTCTGGAGAACTGAAAAAGTGAAAATGCTTCCAGCAGCTGATTCCTCTGCCAGGACAAAAAGGAGTTAAAAAAAAAAAAAAAAAAGAAAAAAAAAAGAAAAGAAAAAAGTGGTGACTCTGGCAGATATGGACACAGATTAAAATAGGAAATATTCGGGCTTGGTGCGAGAGATAAATATCAGACTGAGTTTAGCATGTACAGACGCGGAATATACTGACAAATCAGCACTTGTTCAGATTGATTTTATGGTAACTGTAATATGCTTCGACTTATGCTTTTACTTTAAAAAATAATATTAAATAATTACATTTTGTAAGCAAAGGAAAATCTTACAAATCACTGACATTTGTTAGCAAATAATAACCATCATAAAAGTATTCAAGTATGACTAT
>JAQQZX010000007.1:1933210-1949809 GCA_030068355.1 Notoglanidium maculatum | reverse complement strand
ATATAAATTGCCTTTTTAGTTTTATTTTATTGCCCTTTTAATGCATTTTATTACACTTAAAATTTCTCCTTCCATACATATTTACATTACTTCACAAGAAATTACAGGAAGCTGCATTTACTGTAATGTAATAACTACGTATTATGTAGGTTGAAAATGTTGCTCAACGTCCATACTTGTGATTAAGTCATGTCAGCAATACTGAAATTGCAGTAATCAACCAGAATCACGTTTACAGGAACACACCAGTGCACCTTCACTTATTACCACTAGATGGGTGTGTGCAACTCGTCCAAGTACATCTGCGACGGAAACGGTCTGGATGAAATTTCCTCCGTAACGCACAATACGTCTGCTGAAACTTTGCCAGCCCACCTTTGTATACAGCCAATATTCACTTCCAGCCTGTGAGGAGGGAATAAATAAGCTGCCACAGGCCAGACGAGCCCCATATCAATTCCTCCACTTACTTTTGTTTGTTTTCAGAGTATGCGCTGGTCCAAGGGAGCAATTTCCCGTGATGAAATTGAACTGTACTCCTCCTGGAATTCATTAGAATAAGAGAGCTGGGGGTCTCACGCCTCTGTCAGGCCAAAGGGGGAATTATCTAAACGACCTCCCGCGGGCGTGGCACGCTGCAAAGGGTCCAGGATAGACAGTGCTTTGGGGCTAGCAGGAGGCGCTTGCCAAAAGGATACAAATAAACACACCTGACTGGGGAATGAGCGTCGGCGCAGCGCGTCGAAGTGAGAGGCGTGAAAGATACGTCACCTTTTCATTTCCGTGTGCGGCTGTGACCTTGTTACTTGACTTCGGGTTTACACAAGGGATCGTAATAACGGCAAATAATCCAGCTATGGCGCGATAAAAGAAGTTCCATTTTTATTTCTGCTTTCAGTTAACATGGAAAGTATTAATCTTGAGTTAGACATCAAGAACAAAAACAACAAAACAAGAGAAGATAAATAAATAACAGGCGGGTTTTCTAATACCCCCCCCAAATACCCCACCCACCCCCCAAATGTTTCTGGGTGTAAGCAAAGAGAGTGATGCACTGATTCATGTTCAGCAGCGCCGAGTGTTGTGAAACGTTCACTTGCATACTCGGAGTGGAATTTCGACTTGGCCTGTGTATCATGAATATATCCACAACACAGTGCACTAGTGAACATGACCCAACAACTAGCACCCTCTTTGTCAAGTTTTTGCAGAGGCTTCATATGTAAACACATCACCAATAGACACTGTGACTAAAACCATACAGAGCTAAAAAGCGCTGAATACAAACCTCAGCACTTCTGTGTGACGATTCTTCACCCTGACCCTCTGTCTCGGAGTTTAATATCAAGATAAATACGTTCCTAGGAGGCAACAGGAGGCAACTGTTATTGTGTTAACGTTATAAGGAGAAAAACAAAATAAAACAAACAAACAAAAAAAAAAAAACAGTTATAAACTGATTATAGCTAAATAATAATAAACAAAAAGTAAACACTTAAAAATGCTCTCGACTACTCTTGAACACATTTTACATGGATACTATCACAGCAAATCGATAAGATGCAAAAGGTTTCGGTACACAAAAGCTGCTATAACTGTAAAAGAACCTCTTCTTTTAGGCTTGTGGAACCCGTCGTGGAGGATCGGAAGGTCAAAAGCCACTCGGGGGGAAAGTGCATGAATTGATCGCGTTTGTGTTGAATGCAGACTAATGGGACGTCATTGAAATGGAACACTACAATGGAAACGGTATCTGCTAACCAAGATGTGCAAATCTGTGAGCCGAACGTCGTTCAAGACGGAAAAACCTGCTGCTTAGAAACGAGCCCAAACAAACCCCTGCCGAAGAAAGAAAGGAAGAAAAAAATAATAAAATAAAACGCCTCAAAAAAAAAAAATCCCAACAGTCGACTAATTAGGCTGAAAGCAGATCTCGCCTTATTGGGTTTTGCCGGGCAAGCAGACCGCACAAGGCTCGGGATTTGGTGTAGGTGAGAAAAGGCACTTAGCACGGTTTATTGTGTTAAGGTTTACACTGGCAACACAGTGCCTGTCATACGTGCGTGAGATCAATGTATCAATTATTTAAAAAAAAAAAAAAAAAAACGACAAAAAATAAAACCCGACAACAACAAGCTGGCGTGATGCGATGTGCATTTGCGTTGTGATTATTCACATGAAGATCGCCGAGCTGATTTTTATTCATGTTCCTTCATCAGTCCTGGTCCATACTTACATCAAAAATATTCTTCAGTGAGACAGATGTTTTATTCTAAAATTGTAGAAAAGGCTTGTGTTCTTTTCAAACGGATGCATGTTTGGGGCTTCAGGTTCAAGTGCTTTAAAAATAGCCAGTCTTGGGAAGTATGCGAAAAAAATGACAAATGACACCTAGAGTTTGTTCCCTCGTTTCTTTACATAAAGAAAAACGCAGACGTGCACGCTGAAGGCACTGGATTAGTTAGGAAGCGCGCGCAACCTGCAGGACGAACATGATGACTTCGTTCTCTTTTAATAGAACTACGAAACACAATTTAAGCTGCTCAATCAGGGAACGCGAGATTCTTTTTATAGATAGCAAGGGAGACTTTCAGCCTTTTATAGGGGTTCTGAAGGAGTGTTGGGGGACACTTAGTTTCGTTTCTTATGGAAGAAAAAAGCCGTTTACATTCAACGATCAGGGGTGTTGCAGCATCTGTACCAATATCCAAAAACGCATAACAGCAAGACACTTTAAGGCTTCGGTATTCCTTTGTGTGCAGAAAAAAAAAGAAGAAAAAAAAAAAAAAGGTTTATAACCATTTTGTGCATTTTTAACATTTATACTCTACCTTTTATACTGTTATCTATGTAATCTTTGGTTGTAAGTTGTGCATGCACAAATGTGTGTGTGTGTGCGCGTGTGTGTGGGGTAAGCACACCTACTGTGACTCAGCTTCAGCGTTACACACCACACACTAGTAGAATTAACAGTCAATAATTATGTGATGACTTGTTAAAGCCACCCTGAGCAAGTTTGGATTAAAGCTTCTTGTAGTAAAGAAGCAATCGTTTGATTGTAACATGAACCTCGGAGCCACAGGAGATCTAAAGCAATATGAAAATACAAATAAATGGCTGGCAAACATCATCCAGAAGTGGGCTAGAGACGGGAGAAGCAGACGGACGATGGATTCAGTTGGCCAGAGTCAGACCGTGCATGTGCTTGGCGATTTCGTACACGTAGGTGATGTCAGGCCGCTTCTCTGGATCCGGATTGATGCACATATCTACCAGCTTTCTCAGCTGGGTCGGAAAAAAGAAAAGAACAGAAATCATATGAGTCAATGATGACGTATTCAGTGGGGGTTCTTTTTCAGTTACCTGCCCTCACAGGACTGATTTAATTACAAACCTGCAGAATGCACAAATACACCGGCATTTATTCGTTCCCGACAAACATCTTTTTATTTCCTCCTTGAAATCCGTTTCTGAAGTCACGTTTCCGCTAGAAAGCAGGAAAAAGGCTTGAAATAAGGCTAAAGCTTTCTACATGCTCGCTGCCTCACACACTCAAGTCCCAAAAATTCACACTCGCGTGCTACTGAGAGACAGAGAAGCGACCTCAGCCCCGACAACAGCATCATTAAAAGAAGAAAAAGAAAGGGAAAAAAAAAAATACCCCTCTCCCCAAATACCTAATCACCATGGCAACCGGCTCTTTCTAGCGCAGGCCTGGCTGCTGCTGCTGCTGTCTCCTAATCAGCGCGGCATGTGAAATGCAAATCCAGCCCGGCGCAGAATTAGTGGAGGGGGAAAGGGGGGGGAAAAAGGGTGTCTTTGGGGGTGGGGGGGTGGGGCAAATCAGGATGCAGATATGTAAAATATTCATATACCTTGTTTAAAGAAAAAACAAAGAGGTGAGAGTCGCAGATTTTCTGATGAGGGAAAGGGGTTGTCTGTCAGGAGATGGTAAATGACACACCAAAGACGAGCGTCTGACAGTTTTTTGCCGTTCGCCTTCAGGAGCATTGTTTAAACGCAGACAGAGATGGATGCGGGCCCTCAGTCTATGCTGGAGGGCGCATTTTTTGGGGGGGGTTCAGCAGTGCTGGGCTGAGATCGGGAATGGAGAATGATGACACAAGCTAATGGTGCTGATGATGGAGGTGGAGATTTAGAAACATACAGTGTGATGCTCCATCAGCTGGGCTTCCAAATGAGCTCAGAGGGACCTGCTGCGGCGCTAAGCCTGAACATTCAGAACATAGGTCTATACCATGTTACATTTTCAGAGCGTACCGCAAAGCAAGGTAAGAGCTCACCTAGCCTTAATGTCTGAGGGAAAACGTTTCGTCACTCATCCTAAACTGACCCTCCTCAGTGTTACAGTAACACATTTAGACACTTACGTGTAGCTTTACAGTAACAGTGCAAAAATCAGGCCCCACTGAATATTTTCGATTACTGAAATGATTGAATTGACAATCCATTAATTCCCATATGAATTAAAGCAGATGTAAACAATAACCTTAAAAAAAAAAAAAAAAAAAAAAACTTTTTGTTATTCCTTTTACAAATCTTTTTTTCTTTTTACCTGAACAAAGAATCTTTCATTTTCAAAAATGAATAACTCCACCAGTTTACAGTACCTTGCAACCAAATTGTGATTGTGTGTGGTGTTAATTTAGGTCTATCATATCGAGAAGTTACTTGGTCCTGCATAAAAAAAACAAAAACAAAACTGACTACCACACACACACACACACATTTTATATTTTATTAATCATATATATAGCCTCACAGCTGAAAAACCTACTTAAGATAATTTGCCTCTAAATTTTCACATGAAGCATTATTTTAATTTCCTTGATTTTCTTTATGGGGAAGTGTTAATGCTCATTGCAGATATATAAAAAAATTTAAAGATGTCGTATTCTTCCTTCATGATTTAATAATTTCTCAAAACCAGCTAATTTTCTGTACTTTTCACGGGCTGAAATATTACATTCAGTGGTTTTATTTCATAGGTAGGTATTTGGACCTTGCTGGCTTCAAGGTTTTCTGTCTCTGTGTGATACCTATTGATCCTGTTTTTCATCAGGTTCAGGAAATTTGCATGTTACAGCCTCTAATGGATTGGTTTGAAAAGAAATAAAGAAATATCGTAGAGTAACATATTGAGAAAGGGACCACTTCAGGTTAAAAAAAAAAATGGAGACTGTATGGTTTTACCCTGAGAGCCAAAATCCGTCACCCTTTCTATATCTGGATTGCTGATTCCTTATAAAACACCAAACACCGATATGACATTTTTTTTCTTTTTACAGCTTCATTTCATTCCATCTTTTTGTTGTATTTTTTATTTGGATGGCTTTTGCACGGTAATGAATGTAATGTAATGCAGAAGAGGTGTGATCTGAACTGTCTCACCTCTTGCGAGTAGTGATCAGATGGGAGAGGGGGGTAGTCGCACTGCTCGATCTTTTTACACAGCGAGTACAGGTTCATCTTGTCCCCATAGAATGGACTCTGAAGAGCAGCCATCTAGGAGTGAGGGAAGGAAAAGCTGTTAGGTTTCTAACCAAGCACACAGAATACCTGTAAGTGTGGGTGATGCGGTCAGCCTTCCAGCTCCTGCTCCCTGTTCGCTCCATCCTTCCACCATCCTCTTTCATTTATTGTCCCTGACCTTGTCTGAGTCATATTACTACGCAATTTGAGTGTATTATAAAGAGACACTGACCGACTGCTAGTTACAAATTTCCGTGAGAAACTCCTTCGTTGTCCAGATAAAAACAATGACTAATTAAAACAATAACACTCAACATTCCTGTCATTTCTCTTTCCAGATCACTGGGCACAATGAGAACTAAAATGAAATTTGCAGCTTCTATACAAACACAAGCCACCGTTCCAAAACATAAAACCGAAACATCGTTGTCATGTCGTTGTCGTTCGCTTGGTGTTTCGTGGGTCATAAAAAAAAAAAAAGTAAAAAGACATTTCAAATTGTGCTTGCCATGTTCCGCATGAAATTTCAAAAGTAAAATTCAAAAACAATACATATTTGTCATTTTGACATCAAACTAAATCGGAAAACTACTAAACAGGAGCGCATCGGGCGTCAAAATGAAAACGCAAGCGTTCGTGTGCTTTTTTTTACTCCTTGCTTTGGCCTTTGCCTTCTTAATGCCAAGCTCGTTAATATTCGAATCCATGTTAATCAGCACTGGGTGGGGCTAATTAACATATGCAGATACCAGGGCATTAATAATAATAGTGATTTATAAATTACAACCGTGTATAAACATAATACATAAACATAATAATGCAATACATTCCAACTGATCTATGTACATGAATGATCCGAGATGATAAGATCGAAGATAAAACAAATCTTAGACGGCAACATGAATGCAGACGTTTCCAGATGTTTCTCTCTCCCACAATCTTCGTCGTTTATCAGCACAGCCATTCCCTAGCAATGCGATAAACTCTGAGACGTGTGTGTGTGTGTGTGTGTGTGTGTGTGTGTGTATGTGTGTGTGTGTCAGTACACTTGTGAAAAGCTACAAAACGGCATATTTTGCTAAATCTTACATTATATCGTGTTGCTTTTCTTAAAAATAGAATGATTATGCTGACAGTTACAGCAGCTGTACACTCGATCTCATCTTTAACGATGACATTATAAAATACAGCAGTCTTAATATTTTATGTCCCTTTTTTTTTACGAACGTTATGCAATACTGCGAGATTTTGAAAGCTGTACTGCGGAACTGGAACGTCGACTGTAGCAGATCCCGGGTGTGGCTTCAGGCGTTAGGACGAGGTTTAAGAAACCGGCTGCGGTTTTGTCATATAACATTCTCAGGCACACACCCTCTCAATCATTCTCTTCTCTCTCACATGCACAATGGAAGCACAGCCACTCAATCTTCATCAGGCAGTAGCTGACAGACTGGCTGGAGTTCTGCTACAAGTAAATAATAGACGTCGCTGAATGACGGCTTTTGGGTTGATGAAGATATCAGGCAGCTGAGACGCAGCCTACTGAGCATACGACGTTAGGGTTTATCATGACTTGATACGGCAGAATGCACGACAGATCCCAATTTCAGTTCATTTCTCTTTACCTATCATGGCATGTTTTACTTCATCACTGTAAACTAGTGGTGAGCAACAGAATAAAAAATAAAGACGATATGATTTTCGCCATAACATGATATTGTGATGTATACAGGTTTGCACAGTGAATCTATTTGATTTGCTCAATTTATTTGACCAAAAATGGGAACTAAATGTGGACTTCGTAGCATAAGTCTGACATCAGATTTTGATTAATCGGGCTTATACAATATTATACACTTATACGATATTATACGCTTGAAAAACAAACGTGTTCTTGTGATTTGAACATGGTAGACAGATCATGGACGAAGGTCAGCTTTCTTGCTCACGAAGCTTTTCACCCATCATTTCATCCATCAAGATCATTTTTGTTGCACATCCTGCACTATTTTTTGATTTCTGTAGCAACTAGGTTTGCTAGCTGAAGTTAGCACATGTTATAAATAAAATTAGCCAAAGCCAAATTTAGGTTTAGACTGCGAGCGCAACAGGTATTTTTTATTTATTTATTTTTTTAAACTTCTGGTTTCTTGGGATCGAGCCCTCTTGCTGCGCCTCCATGTATTTAAAATGAATGGGGATCAAGCGATTGTTTAAGCCAATGTGGAAATCACCCAACATCCAAAAAAGCAGCACTTTTAAAACTCTACTATTGCCTCACTTCCCTCTCCCTTTTTTTTTTTTACATAACTTCCTCTTGCTAATACCCATTCACTTGCTAACTCTCCCAACGTGAGGCACAACCACTATTCATCGATTTTCTATGTCGCTTATCCATTGAAGGTCACAGGGGAAAGCTGGAGCCAATCTCAGCTGACTTTTGGTGAGAGGCGGTACACCCTGTAAAGGTCGCCAATGGATCTCTAACACATGGACAGACAACCATGCACACCTATGGGCAATTTAGAGTAGCCAGTTGACCTAACCTGCATGGACTGTGGCCTCACACAGGCCATGGAGAACCATGGAGAACATGCAAACTGCACACAGTCGACCTGGGAATCAAACCCAGAACCGCCGCACCACGGTGCCACCCACAACAACTTACAACTGGAAATTATGATGGAAAGCATGTGAGTCATTTGAAGCCAACCTCTGCATGTTTTCGACATCTTGCTCATGCCGTCACGGGCAGCACAGCATACTCGCAGGAACGAGCTATCCGACCTCTTCCACATACAAGACCTCACTGTGACTGACCATCATCACTCTGATTGACAGGTGAGAAAGAGTAATAACACCCCTCCCACCCAAAGAGCACAACAAACGCTTTTCTGTTGCGCCACTAAGGAGCCATTACATCATATACAAATACAGCACTGAGTGGGGGGAAGAAAAAAAAGAAAAAGAAAAAAAAAAGAGAACACACCCAACAGACAAAATCATTCTGCCGTTCAGCTTTGCTAGAGACGCACACAACAGTCACAAAATCGAGTACCGGATACTGAAATCCCTTGTAACAAAAGCAAGCTTGCTTACTAGCATTTCGCTAGCCGGCTAGTTAACTTAGCAATTGGTAGTGATGAACAAAATCTTGCGTGTTGTCCCTTAGACAACTTTGACTACAGTCGAGACTCAGACCTGAAATTCCTTTCATTTCTACCTGATAAAATCAAGCTTCCACAGTGCACGCTCATTTATATCAAAGATCCTGACATTTTTAATGAGGATAAATTGTAGACATCATCCTACTTTCTATTGCGGACTACATGGGTATCTAAACAAGAGTGCATATACAAATGAAACTTGTCACACTGACCAGCTTAATTTGCCAAGTAGCACCCCCTAGAGAGCAGAATGTTAACACAACTAACATAACAAACCTCAAAACATTTGTATCTTTAACTAGAGCATTTCTGATCCAGTGTTTAGTCCATGCTCTGTAGCAAATGTGCATCAGTGATCTTGTGCTAATCTTGAATCATCTCAAGATTTCAAAGTGAAATCGCAACAACAAACAGACCAGCGAGTGATTTGCAACAGAACCCAATCAGCAGTGCTGGCTTTGAGAGCTCACCACAGAACACCTGCTGATAATAAAAGCCATGAGCTCAGAGCCTTGTTTTGTTTGTTTAAAGAAGGTCCAAGCGATGTAGAGTCATCAGAACAAGATGAAACTTGAACAGACTTTAGGATACACTGCTCATCTTCACGTGCTAATGTCCGGAGAAACAGAACACCGGAATGCACGTTCGGGTTTGCTAGAAGGTTCATGGCGCTTCTCTAGCTTCGTTCGAATGATTCATTCGTCCATAAAACTTACAGAAGAACAACAGAATGGACTGTTAATGTTGTGCAGCATTAAGTAGTACACTGCTACAAATCTACCTTAACCCCTTGTATAGGGTGTGTCCAGACAAACTGGGTTCATACCATAGCATGTATGTAGGCCACACCAGTGCTACACTGGTAACAATTAACAGTGAATGAGTACACTTTAGCCACTTTTACACATCCTGTTCAAGGTGGGAATGTTGTGCCTTAATTTCACCTGAATTTGTTTTGTGTAAAAAGTCTGAATACGGAATGGAAGGTCTTTTTGTTTTGGCTCTGAGCTGGTGGTAGCAGAGCCGGAACCGACGTCTACGTAAAAGACAAACAGGCCGGCACGGCGGGACAGGGGTGTGATGTGTGACGAAAGACGAAAGGCTTTCCGACACCAGTGCAAATTTAAACGTCGCCATCTATGGTGTCTGCGTTCGTCCTGCCTCAAATCACTTCCCACTTCTCTTCGATTTCTCCTCCAACATATTTTCTGATCGCACAAACATGATGCTCAGCAACTTTGCTTGCATTTTAAGAGTGGTGAATATGCACGGCTAGCAAACCCACCTCAACACTCAGTTCACCCACCGTTTTGAAAGCAAAGCTGGTATGCTTGGGGTGTTCGTATTTCCAACGTCACACTAGCTCCGTTGTTACATGTTGTTGCATGTCATGCCTTTGGTTTCCAGAACGCTAGAATGCGATGCAGAAACACACCAGAGGGTGGGCTTTATGCTGGCTTTATGCACCCACAACCAAAGCCTACATATTGAGGGGTCTTCTTTACAGCAGTATTGGGAGATCTGGGTAAAAAGTGCTTTTGCCTGCCTTTTCCCCACTTAAAGGTTAAAGCAATCAGTCTGCATCAAATATATGAGCTGTACCTGTGGGATTATGGCGCAAGCTACTGTAGTTGCAGCTCGGAAAAACCTGTCCTCCGACATCAAAAAATGTTACTTGACTCAAAATTTCCCAAATACACCTAGCTAAATTTCTCTACCCTAATAGCACCTTGTGTAAACAGTGAAAACAATTCCCTTTGCATTATTCCAATTTTATTTACTTCACATATAGCTTAGCTTTTGTGCTGTGAAAAGGAGTTTTAACAGCATTTTAAGTTTAGATTAAATTTCAGCACGGATTTACTAAGGAGCTCAAACCATTGAGACAGATACAGTATGTGGACAACTGACCATCACTCCCATATGTAAGCTTTCTTATTCAAACTGTTTCACACAAAGTTTGAAACACAATTGTCAAGAATATCTTTGTATGCTGTAGCATTACAATTTCACTTCAGTGGAACTAAGAGGCCCGATCCAGTTCCAGCATGACAACGCGACCTCCATGAGGACATGATTTGCCAAGGCTGGAGTGGAAGAACTTGAGTGTCCTTTGGGATTGTGTGCCAGGACTCCTCACCAGATCTCACTAATGCTCTTGTGGCTGAATGAACACAAATTCCTACAGCCACGCTCCAAACTCTAGAGGAAAGAGTGGGGGTTATTTTAAGAGCAGAGGCATGACTTAATCTGGAATGGGATGTTCAACAAGCATATACGGATCTGATTCTTCAGGTGTCCACATAAGTTTGGAAAACTGTGAGGTAGGAATACATCCTAAATGGGACACCAATCCATATCAGACGACCATGCACACACAACAATGGTCACACAGAGGGGGGCACGTTTTTTTGGGAAGTGGTAGGACAACATGAGGGAAGCCCAATCAGACATGGGGAAAGCATGTAAAAGTTCAGACAAACATTAACCCAAGCTCAGGGTTGAGACCCTGAAGCAGGAGAATTTTACTGGGAATAAGCACATATTTTGAAAGGCCTGTACAGAGTTTGCTTTGTGTGCAGTGAAATCTATGTATTATCTTTAGTGACAACGTTACCATGCAGATTTATACAGAAATCTTTTTAACCTTTGCGAATTAGTCATAACTATTGACATCCACCAGGAGCATAGCATAAACCAATGAGTTAACATACACCAACATTATAAACACCTACCTAATACGCTACTCATCTTCCACAGGCCGAAAAAACGGCGCCAACCCGCTGAGGCATGAACTCATATGGCACCAAGACATTAGCAGCAGATCCTTTAAGTTCTGTAAGTTTTGAGGTGAAGCTGCCGTGGATCGGCCTTGTTCCAGCACATCCCATAGATGCTGGGGAATCTGGAGGCCAGATCTGAATGTGTAATCTGAAGTTAACACGTTATGTTCCTCAAACCTCTCCTGAACGATGTGTGTCGTGTGGCAGGATGTATTATTCTGCTGAAAGAGGCCACTGCCATTACCATATTGGACCAGAGAATCTTCTTCCAATCAAGTTCTGATGTTCAAATGCCCTTTGTAGGCACCTTGCAGGGGTTAGCATCGCCACTCTCAAAGTGCTGCAGCCCTGTGAGTTGTGACACATTCCTGCTGTAACAATCATTCAAATATTCCTCTCTAGGTTTGAACCAGATGGGGTAGCCTCCTTTGCCCTTGTGGATCAGTGAGCCTTGGGCACCCAACACCTTGTCGCAGGTTCGTGGTTGAAACCTTGGAACATTGTCAGAAGGTACCTACCTCTGCTGACCAGGAGCACCCCATATGCCGTTTTGGAGATGCTGGCCACAACGATTTGGCAAAGGTCACTCGTGTCTTCACGCCTGCCCATTTCTCCTGCAGCCAACATAACTTAAAGAATCGAATGGGCACTTACCGTATATTATACCAAAGACTGCACAACATGCTCCGCTGTAACGAAATAATCACTGCTATTCGCTACACCTGTGAGTGGGTCATAATATTTTGGCTTATCGGTGTATATGCACCATTCTTGTGAATGAAGAATTTGACAATTAACATCTTGATCGCTTATTAGTAATTAAACACTACACCTCTGATGTTAATGAATTTTGGGACGCGAAATCCACCTGCTCTTCCGGAAAGGTCGCTCCCGTGGAACCTCAGCACAAGGAAGGTGAAGAGCACAGATGCTGATTTCCTTCAAAAAAATGAAGAGACTTGAAGAGGCTCATTTTTGAGACTTCCAATTATAGAAGTCTGGTTTTCAAAACACATTGAAACACCTTCCTTATTTAGTTACAACTGGTTTTATTTATGGGCTGCAATGTTACAAGTACAGACAGCAACAAGCAAATGATGGAATGGGACAGACAAATTGAGTGAGCAAACTGTGAGAAAAACAGTGTCAGAGTGAGACAGCACTCCAGCTTGGTTTGTGAGTGATCGGCAAAGAGGAAGAAGAGGAGAGGAGAGGAGAGGAGGAGCAGGGCTTTGCTTCTCTGAACACTTTATCACTGCTACTCACGCTAACGCTAATACAGGCCAGTAACGCTCTAATCACTCGCCAGAAACACAACCAGCTCATGCTGCATAGACTGCTGGGATATTCCGTTCTCCAGCAAAGAATCAAGAGGTTATAATCAAGAGGCTATCTATATATATATAAAGAAAAAAAGCAATAAAAGAAAATGCTGATACGTTTAGGTTCTCAATTTTCCCGGGGATGAATCTGTATCAGTTTGTGACACAGTGTATGTATGGCAGTCCCTGTTCGAGTGTGTGTGCGAGACTCACAGACAAAAATGCACACAGATGTGAAAGATAGGGATTTTTCAAGCTATGGGTATGCAAAGGAACGGTAGAGTTTTACTGCAACATCTGGCTCTGTTCGATACGCTGCTGCTCTTGCAAAAAAGTTCCTCAGGGTAATTACAGTGTGCAGCATTCTGCAGCACACGAGTTAGGCCAGCCTAAACCGGCCGTGTGTGTGTGTGTGTGTGTGTGTGTGTAAGGCAAGCGGGACACCACATGTGATCTCAGCCCCACTGTGTGTCTGCTTGCACATGCTCAGGAGTAGCGAGCATGCGTTTTCGCATGGGGGAGTGCAGGAGGAGCAGCTGCAGCCAACAAAGGGTTAAACAAGGACCACTGTGTTTTCATGCATCCTCTGCTGCTGACAGATGAAAAATGTCAACTGTCCTGTTTTCTATTTTGGAGTTTTTGCACTATTCATCTGGTTCATTAGTGGCGGGCCGCTTGTGGCCCTGACAGCTGCTCGGCCTGCGCTCGTGGCCCCTGAATTTTTCAGACTAATTTGATTCGATGGGCAAGATGATTGACTTGCTCTCTGACCCCCCGGAGCCCAGAGGCACTCCTCATTGTTATTCCGGAGCTGTCCGACACACACTGCGCTGGCCTGCTGTCTGACTGCGCACGAGCGGCCACACGCACACACGCGCACGCACACACACACTGCAATCCCCTTCCACAAAGGCACCACACCCACACAGAAATGCATGCGACTGCGCGCACACACACACACACATTAAAAAAAAGACATGGTAACTCACCTGGGTGCATTTAAAAACAAACTGTCACGGCCATACACACATGGTATATGGACTGGGGATTGAAAAAAAAAATAACAACACACTCTCGGCCACCAGGGAAAAGTGAGCATCAGTGACCATGTAAAGATCTCAAGTGGAATAAAACCATAACTCAGACTTAATTAATATCGATCTGTTTTTTTTCTGTGCATATAAATTACCCCCCAATCCCCCCTTTAAAAAAAAGACTGACCCCACATGGCCCAAATATCTGCATATCTTACAGCATGGAATCATTATTTCCTCTGAGTGTTTTTTTTTTCCCAGGCCGACTTTAATGATATATTAATAAAAGGAGCGCACATCAAAAATGCATCAACTAAAGATGTCCCCATTTTAATGACTGATACTGGTAAGGACATCACACACACACACACACTCACACACACACGCACAGGTTTTATTATCCTTGTGAGGCCCTTCCTTTGACCATAATTAACGCAGCTAATTAATGCTACACCAACACCCAACCCTAACCTAAACCTCAGTAATGAAAAGGAAACTTTTTGGCTCCTTTATATTTTTTATTTTTTGTTTAAAAAAAAAAAACTCTGTAAGGACCATCTGATTGTGAGGACCATTTAAAATTGTCCTCACAAGGACAGTAAGATGTGATATTGAGTCCTCATAAGGGTATAAAAACACACACACACACACACACACACACACACACACACACACACACACACAGGTTCAAAACCAGAGAAAACAGACTTCTAATGATAAGTCCAATTATTTACAAAAAAATGTGCAACATTTTTGCATTTGTGTGTCAAAAAAAAATAAAAATGCAAAATATGCTTCCAGTTTTTCTGCTTCATTAAGAAAACAAGAAGAAGCTGAGATCTGCCAAGCCAGCAAAAATCTCAAGCTTCCGCTGCACTCTCTCGGCATGTTTATTCAACGCATACGATCTACAGTCGTGTTAAATTATTACACTATCAAATTAAACTCTTTCTTCATGGCAGCGAAAAGACAAATATCTAATATACAATGTTACAGAGGAAGAAAGTTCCTCTATGGATTTTTGCTTAAACTTGAATCCTCTGATGTGTCATTTTAGATCCTTTTCTGGACACGAGCTTCAGAATCTCTAAGGTTGCAAAGATGACATGCTCTTCGTACTTCAGTGACACACAAGAAGGTTTTTTTTTTTTTTAACAAGACGTAGCCATTGGACTGAAAACGGTGGTCATTTGCCATGTCATACAAATTACCCACTTCTGTACAAATTGTAGGGTCTTTCCTGCATTTATTAGCAATACATTTGAACACTTGAAGGATTAGTGTCTATGGTGCCATGTTCAATTTTTTACCACTTTCCTAAGTCCATTTACTGACTTGAGCATCTCAGAGGTCTTCAGTAAAGGTTTTTTGTACTTGTAATGAAGCACACAGTTGAGCAGTTGAGGGCTAAGAGATTTGCTCAAGAGTTCAGCACAGGTTCTTTGGCGGTACGGGGATTTCAACTCACAATCTTCAGCTTACTTGTTAAGAAACACGGTATGTAACCACTGCATAACAAAGCTGAACACAACTAATTAACCCTCAGGAGCCAATACATGTACAACTCCACTAGAGTGTTAAAGTATTCAAAATTCAATATAAAAAAAAACAACAACAAAAAAAAAAAAACATGAAATAAAGTCAAAGTAGGAACAATTTCCAAAGTATGACAAATGGCATATAGTTTACTCTGGTCAATAAGGGGGTTGATTATTAATGATAAACGTCTGACCCGTGATCCTGGGCCATTGTTTCCTGTCAGAGGGTGATGTAACTGACCGCAGGTCTTGATTTATGTTAATAAAAATTCCAAACGTCCAAAACACAGCTAGTAGTTAAGGATTTACGAGCACTTTGAAAAGCCGGGCCAGACCATGAGAGTAGTGATACAGCAATCTGAACACTGGCTGCACTTAATAGAGACTGGAGACAGTAGGTGGAAGACAAACCGATGGGGCCATATGGTCAGCCTGAGACGACCCTTTTATTTCAGGCGTCATAAAACCCAACACTGAAACCCGGAGCGTGGACTCCTGTGGAGATCAGGGCGGGAGGATAACGTGACATAATATATAATCCCATATCTCAGTAGGCTGAGGATGAAATGGGAAGCTTGTGTAGGAGAATTTGTTGAAAGGTCTTTCTTTAAGATGACTGGTGTATGTGCAATGTAGGATAACTAGACAAGTGGAGTTTGAAAAAAACACCGCCTGGGCTTTCACCAATCTTCAATTGTTCAACTTTCAGCTGCTGACAGGAGTGGAACTCAGTGTGGCCTCTGCTGTTGAAGCCTATCCACCTTGAGGTGTGCTAACAACCATGTCAAGTCACCGATGTTATAATTTGATGTTAAAATGTTAGATTTTTCCTCATTCTAACGTTAACTGTGAACATTAACTGAAGATCTTGACCCGTGTCTGTGCTGCTTTCATATGACTGACTGATGAATGTGCAAGGCCACTTTATGAGGAACACCTGCACATTCATGCAATTTTCCAAACAGCCAATCCTTTATGCATCAATTACCTATTATAGTTCTGTGATACAGTTCTATATTAGTTGTTCAGGAGTGCATCATGTAACAGTGAGCTGAAAGCAAGTGCTGGGGTGAGAGAGAGCTGAGAGTGTCAGGGGGTGAGAGAGAGCGAAAGCAAGTGTCGGGGTGAGAGAGAGAGCTGAGAGTGTCGGGGTGAGAGAGAGAGCGAAAGCAAGTGTCGGGGTGAGAGAGAGAGAGCTGAGAGTGTCGGGGTGAGAGAGAGAGAGCTGAGAGTGTTGGGGTGAGAGAGAGATAGCTGAGAGT
>JAQQZX010000007.1:1894279-1914908 GCA_030068355.1 Notoglanidium maculatum | reverse complement strand
TATCTAGCTATAGGCTTCGTTAATTACCTCAAAACTGGCGAGCCAAGCTAATTTTACTGGCCTTCACAAAGGGGAAAGAAAAAAACAGCTGCCCCGGGGTCAAAGTTAGTATAATGAGCTAACTGCTATCTAAGTAGCTACAGAGTTTTTTTTCCATACTATCCCCTCTGGTGCTTCAACAGTGTTAAAAAAAATGAGGCATGAAGTTTTTCTTACAGATGAAATGGTACAATGGTCTGGCTTGGCTACGATTAGCCAGAGAGCTTGCGATCAGAAATCTCTGGATGTACTCAATGACACTGAGCACTCGATGACCATTACCAAGTTGCCACGGAGACTCGGAACAGCTCAAGAACATCACGGCTTAGACTTCCATTTCCTCCCTTATCGATACATGTATTAAAAATACGAATGAGACACATTAACAAAGGAGGCACTGATTAGCCGAGTCAATTTCCAGTATAAAACTAAATGAGCACGCAGGAATACAGCGAACGTTTTTAAAATGAAAGAAAAATCGACGCCAGGTGGACGGTATCTCGATGGCCGTAGGTCTGGACGACCCAGAGAACCTGCAGCGTCTGAGCAGCGACCGCGTGTCTGTGTGAGCTGATCTGATGAGATGGTGAGACAAAACAGTGTAGCGAGACGCCTCTGATCACCCGGACGCTCACACTTATTGGAGCTGTCATTAACGTGCTAGTTAGCGTTGGTGCCGGCGCGAGCCGCAGCCTGTCTGAGGCGGTTTGATGAAGGCAAACACTGCGTTAAAAACATGGGAGAAGATGTGAGGCAGAGGATGTGCAACATCAAAGGACACATGAGGGAGTGCGCAAAATTTCCACACTGTTGCTCTGATGCCCCCCCCTTGCTAAACATTACAGGAAAAAAAAAGGAAAATATTATAGCTTTGGCATTGAGAGGAAAAAAAAGTCAATCTCAGCCTGGAGGAATGACATGAAGAAGCCCGTGATCTGTACTTGCCTTACACGAGGAGAGAGAAAAGGAAAGAATGGAGAGAGTGAAAGAGCGTGCGAGAGCGAGAGAGAGGGAGACAGAGAGAGCGAGAGCGAGAGACAGAGAGCGGTGCGTCTGGCGGTGCAGATCAATTGTTTTCTTTCCTTCTATGTCTAGCCGTTCCTCTGTTATAAGGTCTCAGCAGAGGCGTCTTTAGAAAAGCGTAATAGCAGCACATGGCATCGCTCTCTTCCCTCCTCTGGTTTCTTACCTTCAGGAGATCTATCTCTTTGATGCAATCTTGCCGGGCTTTGGCATCCATCAGATCGAATATCTATCAAAAGATCAAAAGGGTAAGAGGGAAAGAGAGAAACAGGGAGGGCATTAATGGCATTCGGGAGAGGAAAAAAAATGGAGAGATAAACAAAAAATAAAAAATAAATAAGCACCGATGTGGCAGAGTGGTAAAAGGTGGCATGGGCAAAGGTGGTGCTGAGTCACGCCACGGTGCCGGAGAAGCACGCCGACGCAACCACCCAAAACGCCTGCTTCAGCCAATCAACAGGCAGCTCAGAGCAGCGTGGGCACAATATCTCCGTCGTGATGCGGGAAAACAAAAAGTCGCCTTTGCAACCGAAGTCTACTTCTAATGTACAGATAATCGGTCACACCGAATAATCAAAACATATTCGACTCCATTCGAATCGGTGCACCAAATTTCAGAATCATCTGATTATGTAGCAATAATCGATACTCGTAATAATGGCTATGGAATTCAAGCAGAAGGTCACGCAGAGGTTCATTATAACTGCACAGGAAACCCAGCTGAGCAGATGAGCGCCACTCCCCAAGACGAAGACACGGGTGTGCCTACGTCCAGCACAAAGAACACAGAGCACCCGAAGCTTCAGCTGAACCAAATGAAAACGGCATAAAATAGCGCTCGTGTCACGTGAGGTGAAAATCGTCTCTCCATTTCACGATTTCACACGATTTCGGGACGAATTTCAGGTCTTTCTGAGATGTAACTGGGGTGAAAATTCTTCTGAGACCTGGCAACCCAGGGCATGAATGAAAGCCCGGCCAGAGACGCTTAATTAGCCACGTCTGACTTTCTTCCATTCTAATGCGCGGCTTTAGCTGCATTGTGTGTTGCTAAGAGGCTGAATGGACCAGACAAACCCTCGGCCATTATCACGTTCGGCTAAGCCAGGATTAAGATATTAACCTAGGGCACGTATTCAGACGACGCATACTTCTCACTGTATCGAGGCACCGGTGCATCGTACTGAAGTTTCATTTTTGGGATTGTTACACCTTTATTAATTATGCAAACATAAATGGAGCTGTAACTGCTGACTACTCTTGTAAGAGTGACTGAAATGACGACATAAGAAGATTCCTTATCCGTGTGTCATTGTGGAGGAAACAGGAAACACTGGGTGGAAGAGCATCTACCACAGTATAGGATGATTCAGTACAGCAGTGTATAAACAAACAGAACCTGCCTTTGGTTAAAGAATAAATGCCTCGAAGTGTAACAGGGTGTGTGTGTGTGTGTGTGTGTGTGTGTGTTGAGCATGTAAGAGTGAGTCGTCCTTGTGTAGAATGCATACTCACGCTGGCAGAAATCACCCCTATGGATGAAATTATTTATAAAGATTATGAGAAAATAATCTGCGATGTGAATAGTTCCCACTCTGAAATGCATTAACAGTGATTTATAGTTAGATGTGACGTCGTGGAGCGTCCAAGAGCTAGTTCCTGTTCTCATGAAGGTTTTAGCGGTGATAGACATTTGTTCTCTCTCTCTCTCTCTCTCCAAAAAAGAAACCAAGAAACAGGAAGGCTTCATGCGCTTGGAAACTGCAAAGCGCCGTGACTGTTACAAAGCAGTCCGACACCCGAGACTCCTTGTTAAGCAAACATCTCTTGACAAAATACGTCATCACGTCAACGATTGTACGTAAACAAGTTCTGTTTATTATGAGTCTTAGGTCACGTCAAGCGTCCCTGTGTACGAGCTGTTACTATAGAAACGGTGATTTATTCGAACAAGCTCGTGAATACTAACCTACCGTTCATGTTACAGCCAGAACTACTGTTATACAAAAATGACACACGCCTTCTGACCAATCAGAAGTTGGTCCGGCAGGTCCATTTTTCCATGAATACGTTTCTAAATCTCATGTGATGAGAACGTGTAAACCGGCACCGGCTGAAATTGTTTCATGAATAACAATGCGTCATGCTAGAGTAGGCGGGTTTCCGCTGAATCTGGGGGCGGAGCTTCTGAAGGGACGTGTGTGTGTGTGTGTGTGTGTGTGTGTGTGTTGCTGTGAAGTTCAAGCATCAACGCTCGCCTCCTCTCTAATATAGCCATTAATCCTGTAATGTTTTAGGTCGCCGTAGAGGGTAAACAGCAAGGGTCGACTTACCTGCACTTTTTTCAAAGCTACTGGAGTGCTGTCTATCAAGTACTTCGCCCGATAGACCTCGCTAAACTGCCCTCGTCCGATCTTCTTCTCGATGTAATAATTGGCTAAGCTGTTGTAGCCCATTTCCGGCTGTAGCGGCTTCTGTTGTAAAACAAAAAACAAAGAATGATGAGAAGGCACATCCAGACACATGCTCGGCTGGGACTTCAGAGGAGCAAAATAAACTGGATTTACTCACACCTCGCCAAAAGAATGAAAGGGTTTTGGGTGACGATCTGATTTCTTTACGCTTGGTAACGAACTCGCCCCAAGTGTTTAGCACTTAACACTAACAGATACGATTAGCCTTCGGGCTATGCTGAGGAGGAAACTGAACTACGTTGACCTTTACTGTTCCGTGTGTCGTCCTACGAAGGCTCGAGGAACGAGGAGTGACGCAAAAGTACACGGGATGTCGCGGGCGGATTAGCCAGGATGACCTTAAAGGCGCTTAACGCTGCACATGCAGAAGCAAGAACATCCTTCCGATCTGCTCGGATCCGTTCTAGTTAATAACTAGCAAATAACCCAATCTCGCCGTTTCCTCCATCGGAAACAGGCATGTATTTTATTTTAAACCGCGTGACTCGAAGTTTCACTTTATATCCGTGCCTCCTGGCGTTCCGGAGTTTACGACAAAAGCTGGTGCGCTTCCTGAGAGCTCGTGGTGATCGCTACAACTAAAGTGCAAAACACTTTTATACGTCGCACTGAGCCATACACGCCGTCGTGCGGAGTCTGAAAACTACAGTGTACGACTATGTGAAGCGGCAGGGCTCAGAGGAAGCGCGCGCTGTAGCTAAGCGCCCGACCGGCTGGGTGATAGAAGGATGGATATAGATCAGGGGGCAGCCAATTTAAGCACTTCATTGTTTTGGTTTGACAGCTTTAAGGCGGAGAAAAAAAAAGGCGAGAGCTGAAGAATTGCCCTATCCAATTAACACACTGAAGCAGCTTGTTTTTCTTCGTGACACCACACACACTTATTCCAGGAACACATCTGGTGCCGCAGAAAAAAAATTCTTACAGGTTTTTTTTGGGGGTGTTTTTTTTTTTTTTTTATTATTATAAAACATTAATTTTGAAGTTCTTTTCCTTTGTTTTATTAACCGGCTTTATTTTTCTGCCCTAAAGATGCCACTTTTCCCCTCGTATGACACAAATCAAACACCGTGTGCAGTAAATCAACTGCAATACCGATCCTGGAACACGCAGGGGGGAAATACAGCAATGCCAAAAACACGAGTCGGGCATTTTTTTATTATTATCATCATCAAAAGAAGAAAACCTTGACCGGCTCCAACTTCAGGTAGCAGTATAATCAGCAGGGTTTCTGCAGGGTTGGGAGGTCACGTGATGCAGAAAAGGGGAGGGGTTTGCAAAGGGCCGAGGCATTGCTTTCACTCCTCGTGCGGTCGCTTGACAAATGTTATCATGAGCCTCTAAAGCAGCGTGACAAGTGCATGCTGAGAGCAAAGTTGTGCTAATGTGTCCTGGCATGCAGCTCGCTAATCACACATTTACATATGCAATGACCTACATTTGCATGTCAGCTTGCGCACTATCCGGACTGATTAACGACGGGCACCTCCCTGTGCCCGGGAGGCGGAGGAGGGCCAGAGGGTGGCGGCTTTTTTGGCAGCCGAAGGGACGTGCTGCCAGCCAGGATTAGGCCTGACGCCACCCGAGCTCCAGACACTTCATTAGCGGTAATCTGTTTAGCAGTGGGCAGTGTATGTAAACTTCACAGGCCATTTGCCGCACCTTTTCGTCCCCTGGCCTCGCCTTCAAAGGGCAGCGGGGCGCGCTGACTGACAGGCCGTCTCATCCGAGCTCTGCTCTGTCACACAATTTAGAGCGCCGGGCCGAGAAGGGATGAAGCGCAGCGGAAGAAAAGGCTCCGTGGCCGCCGGGGTCGCACGCCACAGACGTGGCACAATTTGTACAGATCACAGCTTGCAGAAGGGTAGAGAGGCACAAAGGGCTCGTTTTCCTCAGCGGGAGAGGGACAAAACAAAAATAAGCAGTGGGGTGTAGGCAGGTGGAGCGCAGCGGAGACGCTGACCCCACGGTCACCATGAGCTGGTCACTTTAAAGTCACAGTTAAAGCCACAATCGGATCTTAATGATATTCCCTCACAGCAAAGCCCGGGCGTGCTTTGTCTCTCGTCTCTCGTTCGGTGGACTTTTACCAGGTCACACAACTAAGCTTGTCATCATCCACATTTAAAGCTATACGAGTCTGACGCTTGTGCGGAACGATAACTGAACAAAGGTATCGCAGGAATAAACACCACTGTAACACACCTTTAAGGTAAAGAAAATATGGCCGAGAGTATGTGGACACCTGACCTCTGTTGTGAGCGCGTTCCGGCCCGGTTACGCTTTCTGCTCGTCATCACTGGCAAAAGCGAATCCCTCCGCAGACTGTGCTGTTCTACGACAACAACAACGCGTGTGTATTATTCTCCTATAACCGGCACGTGTTCTGTCCCACTGTAACGCTGTGTTCACGCCGCTGAGCGACAGAGCGGGATTTTCCTTCTTCATGCGCAGCACAGATCTGTGATTTGTGAAAGAGATGGTGAGATTTTATGCAAACTATGAACACCGTGGAACAACAAAGCCAAACGGATCGCTGGCCCAATTTTACAGGCGCGCGCACGCTACGATATTATTCGTTTCCCTTTAGGAAGTTTAGTTCCTCCCTGAGTTCCTATGAACTACTTGACTAGGAAAAAAGGAGGAAAACTTATAAACGTGGCTCATTCTTGGTGTCCTATATTACAGCTCAGTAAATGTGCACAGAGCCCTTATGCAGCAAAATGAAGCTCAGAAGGAAGTAGCAGAGATTGCTAATAACCATAATCATAAATTTTCAAACACAAGGATGCTTTACTGAGTAGCCAAAAAAACCCACGCAAGTAGAACCCCCCTGAGATTAAACACGACATGTCAACACCTCTAGACACCAGTGACTCTGCTGAGAGTGTGTAACACACAGTAAACTCGTGCTGCTAATCTGCTAACAGCTAACACGAAGCCTGGCACGTAATGTAAACGAAGCAACCAATCCGCACACTCGTTGGTGTTTTATTTCATTTGTGTTTCACTAGTTAGTAAATGATGTACAGGCATACGGTGCTGCCTTTGTTATTTTGCTTCAATGAAGAAGAAACGTGGCCGTCCGGGTCGCAGTCTGGAGCCCCGCCCTGTGCACGAGACAAGCTCATGAAGACATTCCAAGGTTGGAGAGGAGTGTCCTGCACAGAGCCCTGACCTCAACCCCACTGAACCCCTTTGGGATGAACTGCACCCCAGACCTCCTCACACTGAGCTCACTGATGCGCTGTAGCTGAGTGAGCTCCGACATCTAGAGGAAAGCCTTCCCAGGAGAGCGGAGGTCATTGTGGCACAACACGGGGAACCAAGCCTGTTCAACCAGAACACGAGTGTGAAGGTTCGGTGTCCACACACTATTGGCCATGTAGTGTTCATTAAGCTCATATCTAAGAATCCAGCCTCGGAGCACTTTGCTTGCACGGCCAATGAAGGACTGAGCGGGAACTAGAAGGAAAACCGGTGGATGACAGCGTAAGTGCTGGATATTTGGTCATGTTTTTACACACTCCTCTCACGAACACTGAAGAGTTGTCCTGTCTGAGTCACGCGGCTCTCTGAATCCTGCATTTTCCTCCAATGAACCTGGGGCGGTTTCTTTAACCTGGAGTGAAGAAAGGCTGCCTGATTACAGCAGACACAGAGTGTGTGTTGCATCATGCGTTTGTCTAGGTCTCAAGGGTGATATCGGTCACGTCTGCGGTATTGTCACCAGTCGTCCATCGCCAGCATCGTGACGTCCCGGGAAGCCGAACCGCTTCCAAGATCCGGGGGAACGTTCCGGTTCCTGCTTGCTGCTGACCGTAACCATGGCTGCTTTTCCCAATCAAACACGCCAAGAGTGCGTTGGCGCTGCATGTGTGTTCCGTAGCCTCTCCTGATTTGAGAGAACGGGTAGAGGGGGGAGTGCCAGCTTGATTACTGTGTTAGGCGACACGATAAACCGTATCGTTCCACTCCTAGAAAGGCGGCGTGCTGAGGGTTGACCAGCGCTGACACTGGTATAAGAAAGAGAAACGCAAGCATGCAGCACAGTGACAGGAACACGGGAGATGGTGGGGGTAGAGATGGAGGATGGGGTGGTAGCAGCATGGAGGACTAGGTGTGAGATGACAGCACAACACTGCCAGAAGCTGCCAGGGAGAGGACAACACAAGCAGTGAAGAGGTGCGAGAGCAGCGAGCCGGGGTTGGTGCTGGTGTTGGTGGGAGGAATCGCGGTTTGGTGGGAGTGACAGGGCAAGGAAAAGCCAGGCGGGAGGCAACATGCGGGAGATCCAGTTCCCATCCTTTTCATCAGCCTGGCCCATGCAATATTTATGCTTTCTTTACCCCCCGACAGTGGTTCTGCTTCTCTGCATTCTGTTTCAGTGTTTAGAGCCCTCCTCGCTTTATGTCGGGATTTTTTGCTCTGTCAAAAAATCCGAGGTGACGATCAAAATCGCTGCTGAAAATCTCACCCTCCCACTCGCTCGGCGGGCGAACGCGCCATTAAATATGCAAGTCGTACCAGCTCATCTACTATACCTAATGCATATGCATTATACCTTCGGGTCTTACGATTATGATAGCGCCAGCAATATGAAATACGTGACTGCATGGAAATTTCCTCTCCTCTACCATCTTCAAGGCCGCGGCTCTCAGACTTTTGAGGCACGTGAAAGTCGGCCGTTAGTATGAGTCTGGCTGTAAACTGGGATCGGCGGCCATATCTTGCTTCCATGATGCCTAGATCGTTATTATTATTATTATTAGTGTTTTTATTGCAACACCGCTGTATTGCTGGCTAATATGTAATCATAATCATGGAATCCGGACCAGGTTATTTGAACAGCCTTCTGCTCTTAGAACAGAAAACCGCAACGGCAGGCGATGCTCGCCCCCGAGAACACCTACCGTGGAGCTAAGGTCCGAGCTCAGCAGTTCAAATTTGATCAGTTCGTTCTATAGGTTACGTGGTGTAAAAATGCGATCTACTGGAAATCAACCAGCGCATTAATTGCTAGTGAGATTTGGGGGGGGGAAAACATAACAGACCCACACATAAAGAGAGGCGAGTAAAAGAAAACGACACCGACTGAGAAAGAGGAACAAAGAGAGAAAGAGGGGGAAAGAAATACACCACAGGAGAGAGAGAGAGAGAGAGAGAGAGAGAGACTGCGAGCAGCTGAGCTTCAACACCTCTCCGTCTCCGGCAATGCAAGGGAGAAAACACATGATAGCTTTTGTGTGCAGGAAGCGCTGCTTGTGCAGAGAGCAGAATCTCATTATCACTTCTCATCCAGCACGCAGGAGGAGCCAGAGAGGAGAGACGGTGTGAGCAGACCACCGCCTGTCTCTCGGCGGGGAGATTGACAGTTGGAGAGATTCGGCGCGGGCAGATGTGGGAAAGGGGGCGACAGGCAACGCACGCCGGCTATGGCAAAGGTTGGTAGAATTGGAAGAACAAAAGAAATAAAGATGACAAATGGAAAGGGAAGGAAGAAAAAAAAAGATTTTGTGTGTGTGTGTATGTGTGTCTCACTTATTCGGTGTCGATAACACTAATCACGGGTGCATGATCTCGGTAACGAGACAATATAGCAGACGGGGGATTAATTAGCGCCGATGATTTATAAATTAATCCTTTTTTGTGTCATCAAGAAATGCTGAATGCGTGCACGTGTGCGCATTCCATCGTGCGTCATAGGAGAGTCGTACATCCGCCAATCAGGATACGAATGACTCTGACGCTGAACGTGCAATTTTTAAACCTTAAACGCGGTTAGTGAGAACGCGCGACGCCGTCTGTGGATGCTGCGGCGCTTTTGGCCTTGTGACGAGGCGAATTAGCGCGCTGGTCTGAGATCCTACTCCAGGATCAAGTGTAACACCAGTAACAGTAACAGGACTACGCCTTAACGACCCGGGGACACGCGGCACCCTTTCAGGTCCTAAAAATCCCCAACCGCTTTTAATCGTCGACTTTAAAACTAGTCCTAATACACGTCACGTGGGTGGGAGTGCACGTGCACCTACCTGTGGCTGAAACACTGCTATTGGTGGCTGCTGGCCTTGTAGTTGGGCGTCCATGCTGACAGGCGCTCAGTGCCTTACACCCCTGTCAGAAAAAGAAACACACCAATAAATCACATGAACAAGTAGCACTTCTCACCATTTCGGTGCTCTCACTATGCTCCAGCTACGCCTGTGAATCTGGTAATAGAATTAGAGCAGCGAGCTGCACTCTGGCAATCACATGCTTCCAAGGAAATGGCTGTCTGGCGTCACCTTGTCGCAGAACCCTAGCCAGTGAGAACACGACACCTACTGTGATAATGAGACCTGTCATGGAGCCGCCGAGCGGCAAGCGTGCCATTTTAATCCTAAAAATCTTGTCTGAAAAAAGAAAAAAAAACAACGAAGACCCTTTACCCCTACACGTGAACTCTGTCACGCACAAGCACGACCGTGTACACGCACGTATGTATAGATTTACACCCATACACAAAGTTTTTCGGATCGTCGCGGGCCGTTGATTTTCTTGGTTTGTTAAATATCTGCTGTTCTTCTTCTCCGAGCTGCTTCGAACGAGAGGAGAGGATCTACGCGGAGGCTACGGGAGCGTTTATTACCAGGTTTGAATCCGAGAAAAGAATACACACGTACGTTGGAAATGGTTAAAGCAGCTCGGCAAAAGGGAATAAATTAACTTCACTTGGTGACAGAACAAATACAAAAGGCGGCGGTGTGCTCGCGAGCGGCTGCAGATAGGCCTGTACATGGCAGCCATCAAAAATTTTAATGATCCGTCAGTTGTCACATGAGTGTGTTGCACGGCACGGCGAAGCTCAGTGCCCTGCCATAGCGCGGAGATATGAAGAGAAAGGAACCCCCCCACTTCATAAAAAAAGGCCATTTGCATGTCGCTCACCTCAGAGCGCATCCGCCCCCGCCATGTCGTCAGGAGTGTGGAGAGCATGAAGCTGGAGCCAATTAAAATGCTTCGTGCTGGAGAACGGAGCCACACAGCCCAAGCTGTCACCACGGCAAAATAAAACCTGCCTGATTTCTGGTGAAGGTTAATAATGCTAATTAAGCCGAAGACGCAGACCCGGGGCTTTGAGTGGCGGCTCCAGGACGAGACAAAGTGTCTCCGGAATTGTTTATTCCCGTTTGTAGCGCCCGTGTTCTCCGGGTTGCCTGTTTTTTGTTTTCTGGAGAGTCCGAAGACTGCGAGACGTCGCTGAGGACGATCGCCGCAGCCGCAAACTTTGCTCGTGTGGACACGCGGTGGTCTCTTCGAGACGTGTGCAGACGTGAGATCCCGTCAGACGCCGAGCATTATTCTAAACCAGGGGCGAGTGAGCGCGGAAACAGCGCGTGCGGATTTCACAAGAACTTCTAATCAGAGGAGATTTCAAGCGTCTGAGAGAAAAACAGGAACACGAGCTTTTCCTCTTCGAGTAAAGTTAATCAGGTTCACGCTCTCTGACTGGAGACTACGGTCACAAACAAACAAGAGAGAGAGGGAGAGAGAGAGAGAGAGAGAGAGGGAGAGGGAGAAACATTCGTTTATTTAAATACCAAACCTGAAAGTGTGTGCTAACAAAAACAACAAAAAAAAAGGAGGCAATTACACCTCTCATCACTCCTGTACATAAATCAACACTCGAATCGAAGGTTTATTAGAGAAGCCCCGGAGGCGCGGCACGGCGCACGCGACCGGATCGAACCGCTTCCGGAGGCGCGGCCGGATTTATTAACAGTATGAAACCTCTCGCTATTGAAAAGAACGGAACAGATCTTCGGCGCTTCTGCTTTTGTCTCCGTGCGTCAGCTGCTTTACTTTTGCGTAACTTCCTGAGCAGAAAACACAGAGAAAAGTTTGCAACAAGAAACAAACATTTCCACAGTCGAGTAGGTGCGAGTTAATCGACGTGTAAAGGAGGACGTGAGGGACGAATCCTCTGTCCCACTCAGGACGGCCTCCTCCATCCCGAGCCCAATCAAACGCAGCATCAACAGGAAACGAAGCCGCGCTAAACCACTCATACTCTACACGGTGACGCCAAATACCGCAGATTATATTATTTACTGTAGATCAGCCAACACACGGACGTGTTCACGTGTTAAATCCGCAGCACGGACACCAAACACAACAGTAATCGGAACCCGTTAGGGATATCCCGAATTGCCGTCAATATTTTTGGATACTCCGGATCTGGCCTTTCGTTAAGGCGCGTTCGTTCGTTCACTTAAGACGCGTGGGATAGAAACCGGAATGTTTCGTGCGTGTAAACATAGCCGGTTTTCCGGCTGGGTAGCTGCTAACAAAAGACGAGCACGAGGGCCTTCACGTTTATTCCCTCGAACACACGGCGGCTGAGAGCGACGTGACTGAGAAAGTGACCACTGGGTGCATGTCGGTCTACATGATCTTGGTTCTGCTGGTCAGGTTCTGCTCCCTTCTAGAGCTTCATCAACATGGAAAGTTCTCTCGTCAGTAACATGCAGAACAGCGTTAAAAAGCAGCGCGAGGTGTCGGGGCGTGAACGCGGATCGAGATCGGGCCGGGAAACTCTCGCTGTGATGTATTTTGCCGGATCGTTCGGCTCTGTGATTCAATACTGTGTTATTAATAAGAAGTTGGATTTTTCGCAAGCTCGACCCCTGAAGGGAGGCTTGAAACCCGGCAGCAGAAGCGTCCGGCTGTTTTCCTGATGACCGGCGAGAGAAGGATTGGAAAGTGCTGAGGTGGTGCGAGAGGCGCAGACTGGCGTCCTCTTCTCGGGCCGTTGAGCAGTCAGCGCAGACCTTCTCTTTCAGGTTTTATAGAGTGATGATTATTTCCCAGAAGGAAACGGCTCGGCCGCACACGGCCTCTCGCGTGTGATTTGGAAGCGCACACGTGCCCAGGAGTGGCTCGGTTCCTGCCATTATGCCCGATTCCTCACCACCTTTTACTGTCTGTCCCTCGAGACGCCTCGCTTCAGTTCCGCCTCCAGTTTCTCCTCTGCTTTCCTTTTAAAAAGCAATCAGGATGACCTGCTCCTGCAGACCCCTGTGTGAGAGTGTGTGTGTGCGCGTGTGTGTGTGTGTGCCCCCAATTTAAACGCGCCTGCTCTTGAGTTGCTTTCATGGGGCAGGAGGCTGAAGTGCGTGCAGCTGTGAGGCTCTCGCTCGCTCGCTCGCGCTCAAAAGGCCGCTTTCGATGACTTGGCACGGGAGCAATAGAACGCGGCCATCTCACCGTCTTCCCATTGTAGGCCACCTCTCGAGCGGCGTGTAATGAATCGGGCTTGACCAGAGGCTTTTGTTGGGCTGCCGTCAAGCCAGCAGGTGCTTTACAGCGGAGAGGCCGAGCGGGTTTTGGGTAATTACGCCAGACGAGACAGCGGCTCACTGTTTGATGTGTTCGTCCCGAACGCCTCCGATGCAAATACTCCATTAGAGAAACCGGTGCTTTTGTCTTAACCACGGATTTAAACAACGCGGAGCCGTGGCTTACATAAACCCTAGCGGGGTAACCGTAACACGTGATTGCTCACTCACAGCTCCGGGTACAGTAAATCTGTCATCAGGCGCACAGCGCTGCAGCATATCGGCTCACGTTACGATTATTTCACACGTTAATTGAATCATTTCAGCTAATCAGGCTGATTTAAAGGCGCGAGGATCATTTTTTATTCCTTACTTGTACAAACACCCTGGAAGAACATAACTTAGACAAGAAACCACGGTCTGGGCGTCAGCGCACCACGTTAACACCTGCTCGGGAAGGCGAAAGCTTTTTGCTTTTTAGAGCCTTCAATCTTTTTTTACTGCCGAATTTTGGAAAACCGGCTCATTTCATAGACGCTCTGTAGGTCCCGGGGGCGGAGCTTTGGGAAAATGGGCGGGAATCATTCAAGCATCGTTCCCGCTAGAGACCCAATCTTACCTAACGCACCTTTACGTGGACGGCGATTAAAGGCGCGATTCTGAGGTCGCGTTTCTCTAAACACGCAATTTTCACTCCTAGCGTGTCCTTTATTATTTATTATTAATTATTATTCTCCGTCCATTTCGATTTGGTTTTGCTCTGCGAACTATTTCTGCCGTTTTGCCTCATCATGAAGTGATGTACTTGAAGTAGCCGGCGGTGAAAATGAGATGAGAAACGATTCCGCGTTCTTCGCACAAATGTCACGTCGCGTGTCCTCGTACACGACAAAAAGAAAGGAGAAACATCGAATCCGCTAATTATTGCTATGAGACGGAAAGCTTTCTTACAGGTGGCCTCGCAGATTTATTCGTAAACTGTTCGTACGAGAATTCTGGGATCCCAGAAAATCCTGGACGTTTTGAAAAAAGCAAGTTACGGCTTGTTTATTATTACTGATAGTGAATATTAGTGGATATTATTTCAGGCAGGTAAGTGAGTGGAAATCACAGCCGCCTCGGTTTTGTTAGGCTTCACCCTGACTGTTCATTCCGCGCTCTCAGCTGTCGGTGCTCTTCACCTTTTATGGAGTTTGGTGGGCGTCGGTACATGCAAATGAGCCGTGTCAGCGTTACAGGCGAAAGACGTTCGCGCGTGACTGTGAAGAAAATCAGCGTTTATATAAAAAAAATATTTTTAAAAATGTAATCTGTAACTCTGACAGGAGAATTAGAGTTCGCGTTGGCTTTCTCAGACTTCTAAATCAAATCGAATTTAAAACCCGCCGACCGGTTCGCTACAGGTCCCGGACCCGCGACTATCCTTAGCTGAACCCGAGCCTCCACTTCCGCAGATCACCGTATCACACGGGTTTCTGTTTTTTTTCTTCTCTTTTTTTTTTTGGTGGATCTGGAGACGCAAAAGCTTGACAGCTAATACCACACATTCCTGCCAATCACCGCGTCCTCATTACCGCCAAAACTCTGCATATATCAAAACAAAACAACAGCTGTTGCTCGTGGCCTGTTTCTCACGAATATTCATGATGCAACAATCTCAAACATTTCCTTCAACTACTTCTGAGCATTCAGAAAGTTAAGATTTAAAAAAGTTTTACAGAAAAGAAAGAAAGGAAAAAGTTGGGCTAACGCGCATCGCACCGCAGACTCACAGCTCTGGAGGTCTCGCACGCATCTGTACCTCGGACGGGTTTCCTGTCGCATCCTTCAGCTGAGCTGCTTCTCCGAAAGCAAGCGCTAAAAGGTTCTGAAGTCGTCTCGGGCGCCGCGTGTCCCGCCCAGTGAAGAGGCGCCACCGACGAGGGGGAGCGTTCAGCGAGCGGCCGTTTATTTCCGCACGCTCGGCTCTTCATACAGAGGACAATGAGGACGGCCCGGAGTGGCCCCATGAGGCTGCGTTTCTCTGCGCGCCTTCGGGGAGATCCCTTTTCACCTTCGTCGGGCGTGTGATGTGTCGTACCCATACCGCACCACCGCAGGCTTCATCGAGTCGCCTGCACGCTAACCACAGAGACACCGCCTGAAGTACGACTGCGTCCCGTTTCCACCTCGGAGACGTTTGCTGCGTTCGAGGCCAAGCTGCAAGAGGCGCGTTAAATCTGTTTAAGCAACTGCAGCGTTCAGATCTCAGTTTGCTGGGGTGAATTGGTTTAGCTCTCTTTTGCTCTGAAAGACGGAGAAAGGAAGTGAACCCTCGCCAGTCGTGCAAACGTTTTTGACCTGTCATGAAAGCGGCGCTAAATTCGACACGTTCTCCGTAAAGAGCCCGAAAGCCAGAAGAAGCAGAGCTCTCGGAGCGAAAAGCGTCTCGTGAGGCAGAGGGCCACTAAATAACCAGCAGGTTTATGTTTATTTTCCTCATGTTGGTGTAAAATGAGCATCATTACCATACGAACGCGGGAACAGTAAACGCGTTTGCCGGGAGTAAAGTGCGTTTCGTTGTTTTTATTGCATCTGAATGTCATGAACGACGCGCTGCGTAAGATCTGACCTGACGTTAGGCTCGTGTGATATGGATTATTCCCCTGACGATTGCGTAAGAACATTCCACTTCCACATTTCTTTTTATATATTTTCCGAGGCGGTGATCTGACTTACGAGGCGAATAATTTCCCGCACAATGAGTCATGCAGGTAATCCCAAGCACCACTGTACAAGTTGTTGTGAAAAAAAAGCTCTTCTTTTGCAGCACTAAATCATTCACACGTTTACCCTGGGCTAAAAATACTGAAAACAAGAGCCACGTGAGCGGACCGTAATCCTGGGACATCATGATAGAAATCCTGGCTTCGGACGTGTTGAACTCGTGTTCACTGCTTATAGAACATTTTATTTAAACCAGGTTTTAAGTACAAGTTTAAATCGTGTGGCGTGATCAATTCACGTAGTATTAACATGATATTATTAACGTGACCCGATCGCGTTATGAAATCTGGCGAGGACGTTAGCTCTGACAGGAAGACGTGACTACAGTATTAAATTCAACTGATGTGAACTGAATGGAAACGTGTGACTGGGGTTGGATTTTATTCCACGGCTTTATCACGTGGTCATACGATCCCGCTCCTTACTCAAAATGGTGATGATTTTTATAGGCAGCCTGTGTAGCACCCAGACCAAGTATATGAACGAGTTCCTTTTTTAAAGCGTTTTCATTTTCATTCAGAAATTGTTTAATTCCGGGTGGCGGGTCACTGATACGCACGCTATGAGACTAACCCCGGGACAGCAGCATTAAAACATCTCTGTTCCCCAACATGACAGGACACCTGCATGGGAAACCACTGGCGTGTGAATATCTGGACGGAACCGAGTGCTGAGTTTGGTGAAAACCAGCAGGAAATCCAGCCTGTAATTTTCTTAGAGGGGGACGGAGAAAAACTTCGACGTGGCCGAGCCAGACTGAGATAAAACCACATCGTAACACCAGTAAAATAGGAAATCACCCCTGAACCCTGCGTACACCTAATCCCGTCCGAATAGGGCTACAGTGTCAACTCTAAATTGGATTTATTTCTCGTTCTCCTGCACTGGTCGGAACTTTCAGCAGGAGCGTCAGCGGGAAAACGTTGCCGCACAACTGACTTCCGTTTTCCTTTTTTAAAATCCTATAACGTCAAATTTTCCCAAGAATTTGAGTGTCCAAACGGGTCCATATCATTTCTGGATTATCGTCTTATGGAAAAAAATACATTTCCTTAGGAAGTAGCCAGCTCTGTGCGCACGGATCAGCGCGAAACATTTCAACAAAACTAAGAACAACATGAAGCCTTTTCGCTGCGTTAGTGACGAGTGACTGCAAGAAATTATTCAAAAAAAAGGAATAATAAGACGTTTTTGTATCGGTCCGGCATGAAAACGCGTGATCTCTGTGCACGTTTTACGACCCGAGAACCAACAGACACTAACTTAAGCGACTTGGCTGTTCAAAGCAAACTGGCCTCCTTTCATCTCCAGCTTTTTTTAATCGTCTCACTGGCCCATGCCATCTGCTTTATTCAAATATGAGAAGTTATCGTATATATTGGAGGCTTCCTGAGTGTGATAAACCGGCTTTACAGCGTTCACCCCCCTGTTTACAGCATGCCGTACGCTCCGCTGTAAAATATTCCCCGTTAAACTGTCAGCGGCGCTCGCCACCCGCCTGCCGTTCACAGTATGGCGGCACGAGTCCGGCGTTTCCGCCCCTGCCTTGCCTGCTCGCTGTCGGCCAACCGACTGTCCCGCTCCAGAGCAGCGCCAGTACCCCGCTAACTTCCGCGCCTGGCTTCAAACATCTGTAAGACATTTTTATTCTCTGTCCCAAACCACGCTGGCAAACATCTCCAAGCGGCAAGCTGGCACGACTTCTAAAAAAAGCGTTGGAATTACCGCCAATGCTCCAGTGCTGTAGGAAGTGGCAGTTGTGAGCTGTTAGGCTTACCCTCACCTTCAACGAGGATGGCTTTTAGTGCTCCTCGCTCTACTCCAGAAGCTGGAAACTGGCGCACTTGGCACTGGCGTCACCAGCCAGACCCATTTCGTAATTAGCAGCAGAAGCTTACCGCATCCCGCCGAACAGCTACAGACAGTTTGGGAAAAATCTACAATATTATTGTAGGTCCGGGCTTCCCAATGCCCTCTTTTTTATTTTAAATGTAAATAGAATTGAATTTTCTGACCTCCGTTCATTTTTAATTCCAGATTTCGCACTCCTGTACCATACAAACATTTGCTTACGTCAGGAACACACATTTGTGTGACATAAGTGACAAAAAAACGACTTCACTGCCTTCCCAGTCGCCGTTCATCGGGCTACCGAGTCCGAGTTCAGCGATGTCATGCGCAGCGGTGTTAAACGTACTGACCAGCTCTTTCTGCTGTCGTCGTGTCATCAAGCATTTACTAATCCATTACTAATTTACTTTCGGAAAGTTTGCAGGCTGCAAGAGAGGCTTTTAAACTGGGGAAGCGGTTAGTGTCAGTGCTCAGAATCTTGCACGAGTGTGCAATTTGAGACACAGCCTTAATCTGTTTAGTGGAAATACGTGGACGGGCAAATTTGGCTATTTTTAATGGCTGGTTCCTACAACAGCACGTACTCTGTTGATTTAACCATGACTAATATTTTTGTAATCTGCAAAATAAAGGAAAGAAGAGTTCGAGCTTCTCTCAAGCCCCCTAGCCTGGGAACGCCCGTAGTGGATATCAGAACTTACCTCAAAGCAGCGTGTTGCTTTATTCCAAAATGAGAGGTTTTAAACACCGACAGCTTTCCGGTGGGAAGTTCACTTGGGCCCCACTGGCGGAGCTCAGAGAGCAGGGAAATCCTGGCCTGCTGGACAACAGAAGTCCCGTGGAGCGCTACAGCAGACACGGCATTCCCACTATTTCACACGCAGTGTTCCAGATTTACTAAGAAAGCTCTTCAGAACAGCTTCACTTCATCCTATGTGAATTATTAAGACTTGTTTGCCACCAGGATGTAACAAACGGCCAGGAAGCGCCACATGGAGAAGCAGAGCCTCGTTCAGACGCCGCCGACTCCTTCTGATGGAGACACACGCCTGCTGCTGCTGCTGTGTTTACACTGACTTATGCGTTGCGTAATCACCCCACGAAAGGGAACCGATGTCTTGGGGGAACTGTATGATTTCATTTTAAACGTGAGAATAAAGAGTGCTGGCTGAGCACAAGGCTTTGTATGGGAACCGGCTTTAAATAGAGCTGGCGCCGAGCCGACATCCGGCACAGCACCACGGTCCGGATATCGGAGAAACCACATCGGACAAACGGCAAAGATTGGACACTGATTTGGAAAGGAGATGTACGTTTGGAACCACATATGTTCACATATAAAGAGACTTGTATTTATACTTAAGCGACTCATTTTAAAGCTTTCAAAGAAAACAATTTCAGCTGGGCCTCAGTATCGGCTGCCGGTCAGAGTTCGACCGTCCGTATTGGAAAAGAAAAAGGGGTCCCAAAGTCCATCTTTAGCCGTCCAATTTCTATTTTTATAACAAACTTCTCACTTATCGGTTTTTGATTTAACCTCTTTTAATCGACACGTCGGTCACTTTGGTGCACAGCTTCTTCCATTACCCACAATGCTGTTCAGCTACCTGCTGAAAGTGACCCGGTGGGATTTCTCTCTCGCGCTTATCTCTACCTTTAAAAAAACGGAGATGCAGTGGCATTTTAGTGCTTTATTCCAGCTCTCTCGTCTGTAGCCTCTGCTCAAACAGAGTGGCTTCCGAAGCCTCGAGGCTCAGACTAACGCCACCGTCAACGCCACGGCGCTCGGCGTCTCGTAGAGCGACGCTCATGCCGTGCGAGCTGTCGACCGCGCACCGTCACCGAAATACGGCGCTGACAAACAAATAAGCATGAAATCCGCTAATCTCATCACTTCGATATAAACATATTTAATGTGCTTTATAATAATAAGAACAACTACGAAACGTATAAATCAGACGCAGCCGTGCTAGAACGTTCCAGCCGTCTGTTATATGACAGAAACGCAGATGCTGCACGCAAGCACGGAATGGAAGAATGAGGCTTGTGACGTGAACGTAACGTCTGGCGCAATACATGAGACGTTGTGATTTAAAAATATTCAATTATGTGCATATACTCATTTTGTATTGAATTTAAAAGGAAAAAAAAAAAGAATATTTATAATTAAATAGAAAATTCATATAAAGTTTTAAAATCTTAATAAAAGACCTCTCCGAAATGCTGCTAAGACTCGGAGCGGATCTCACGGATGCCGGGTCGCTGTTCAATTTCACGTTTTTTCATTTCCATCATGTTTTAATCGAGTGAAAACGGAAACCTGACATTTGTGTACGCGGTTTGAAGACGGCACCGTGTTTCTGAGTACTTTTATGAATAACAGAAGGTGAGTCGATGATCTCGTCATGCTTCAGATTCTCAGCCTCTTCGCGTCGTGCGGAAAAGACGCTTCACTGGCACGTGCAGTTACGACACTCCGCTTGGTTTAGTCAGCATTTTCGGCTCCCAAAGCTCTAGTTACAGCAAAGACCGTGACGAGAACTACGTTTAAATGAAATTTTGTTTTGTTTACGCCAACAAGAAGTGTGCTTTTATCCAGTCGTTGGATGAGAGAAGGAAAAAGAAGAAGAACTTGCCTGGACGCATAATGTGTTTATCCAAAAGCCCAGAAAAGTAAAATCAATCTGATCCCAAATCGATGTGCTACCAAAGCCCCTGCTAAAAATGGCTCCAAGGGGGCCATCTGTCTGAAAGCCAGGACTTCGGCTCTCAGCACCAGCACACCATGTGTGGAAATAATAACGCTGTGCTCATACAACAGCCGTCTCCTTTCAGCCGAACGAGAGTGGCCACTGACCTGATCAACGTTTTAATCTCGTGTTGAGTTTTACATGAATAAAAAAATACACGTGGACAGAAGAATATCACTGTTTCATGTTCCGTTGTACTCGGAGGGAGAAGAACCTGCCGGACCTGGTGCTGCTCGTTCCCTGTGAACTGTAAATCATCTACCAGCATGGATACTGCTTATAAACTTAATTGCATATTAAATATATATATAAATATATGAGAATTCACTCACACACACACACACACACACACACACACACACACACACACACACACACACACACACACACACACCCCCCCCCACCC
>JAQQZX010000007.1:1844500-1861808 GCA_030068355.1 Notoglanidium maculatum | reverse complement strand
AATATAATATATATATAATATATATGTGTGTGTGTGTGTGTGTGTGTGTGTGTGTGTGTGTGTGTGTGTGTGTGTGTATAAAAGCCACATGCGTCTCCAAAACTTGTTTACAAGTAAGATTTATCTTCTTAGGTTGGAGTTTCGTACACGTGAGCCCATACACTGAATTAGTTTTCTGAATTAGCTTGAACCTCTTGAATTGATCTGTGAGAAGGCTACTGAATTACAATTTGCAAAGGTCTAGGCTGCTTCATAAAGTTCTTATTTGCAGTTTCATACATTTTAAATTCCTTTGAAGTACAATTTACCTCTTTCGACTTACTGACAATTTTTAAAATGTTAATATTTGACAGGTACCTGCTGAAGTTCCATCGATTTGCTTGCCTTTCTAGCTTCTGTAGAGTTAAAGCACATAGTGGTCAAAAATGGGAACCTCAACAAACACTGATATAGGCCCATTCATGTGGGGCTCATGCTGCCCCATGCTCACTCTAGGAACTAGGAGGAGGAGGAATAAATAGGTCATGATTTTGGAGAGAACACTCAAGCTCTTGGTTTTATGCCAAACTAGGCTTTTTTAAATCTTGTTTTTTTAGTAAATAATTGGAATTAAATCTAATAACTTTCTACAATCAAAGACAAAGTGCAGGCAGTGTAGCCATGATGTACAGAATCATGTCTATTGTAAGATACAATATACTACAAATACTGGAAGAGGAAAAGGGGGGTTATGGAGTGAATAATGTCTGTACATCAGAAGTGGGTGTGTACCACAGTGACCATGTTTCTCATGCAAAGGCAGAGAAAAATAAGAAAAATGCGTCTCCCTTTTCCAATGATTGCATTTTTGCAGCTAGTTTCAGGACTTTCTTGTGGTTTTGAAATGTAAATGGGCTGGACACTTTGCTACCTCCTGACCCCTTTGCTTAATTGTATTAGCTGTGCTGTGACAATGGCAATGGGCAGTGCATCAAACACACCACTAGATAGTAGTCTATAGCATAAGTTGAGTGTGATAGCCTCTCGACTTAATTTAGTTCGAGACTATGTTGTTATTAATGTCTTCCTGACTCACAAAAATCTATTGTCACAGGTCACTGCTGTACTTAACCATTACTAATTAGTTCATGACTATAAATAAGACACATCAGTTGGAAGTGGTTATGCTTTGTTTTGTATTGACGCTTCATGTCACCCATCAAGACTAGTGCAACCATTAAGTGTTGAACTTGAAGCAGACAATTAATGAAAACATCCCCGCCCAATCATCTTCAGACATTGTTTTTGTTGTTCACTTTATTCATTGGTTCTGATACAGGTTTTTCCTCCAAGTACTGGTTCAATCAGCTGAAATACTTTGCAGTCCACCAGTTGATGACCCGTGGGCCACCATCAGGTTCTTGAGATGGTAAAAAAAGTCCTCAGACTAGATGAAGTGAGCAATGTCAACAAGGTGCAGGGAGCTGAACTTTTACCACTGCTTGAATTGCTTATATTTTTCACAAAAAAAGGTAGTGAAGGGCCATTTCCAAAGTTCCAAAGTTCAGTTGTCTGTTTAGTTTTTTTTTTCGTCATTATTATCAATATATAATCTGTACAGAAGAAAACCTGATGGAACCACAGAAAGTTTAAAATAGTACTTGAATATAAAGATTTCTGCACTTGGAAAGATGCAAGAAGGCATGACTAACTTTTTTCCCCAAAATTAATGATGAAGCCGAAAGTGTGTTTGAGCATGAACTGGCTTGTTGCTCCTCTTCAGCATATTTAAATATGGTGCCACATTTGAAAAGAAATCTGACTAATTTTATTTCTTGATATATTATACATCGACTCCGGATAATTGGTGGTTTTTATGTATAATTTAGTATTGAAAATATTTCTATTGGTGCTTTAATTACATTCATGGCCACATATGCAGCGTGTCAACCAATGTTTTCACCTAGCTGGCGTGAGACGTCCTGATTGGATCGCTTAGAGGGGTCTTGAGGAGATGGCCTACTGTTTTGTGTGGCTATTTGCAGTTGTGCCCAAAGGAATCTCGTGCCACTGTCAGTCAGATGTGGTGGGCTCTTCCAGCAACGTTGGCACAACCACAGTTGTTGTCCATCTGACCACTTTGGAGCGGATGAAGCCCCGGGGCTGAGTGACATTGTCACCGTTGCATGACCAGACGGTGATCTGGAGGCTGCTCAGCTGCTGCTTGATCCAGCGTGTACACACTCACACACACACACACACACACACACACACACAGTCCTACAGGACCTAGAGGACCACAGCAGTGTTGAGTTTAAGATTCTACCTCGTTCTTGTTCAGAAACACTTGAATCAACTCATCAGCTAATTATTAATGCCTTCATGGGCATGGGTTTGAAAACACAAATCTCTGTGGCCTTTCAGGAGTGGAGTTTGACATCCCTGGACTGGAACAACTAGAACAACTAGTCAAACCAAGCCCAGACCACACACACGCACCCACACACACACCCACCCACCCAACACACACACACACACACACACACACATAACCCTAACCCACACACTCTCTCTCTCCCTCTCTTTAATTTTTTCACATACACACACAAAAGCGCAGTGCAGATGATAAAACTGATTCTCAGCCATCAGCTGGTTTACATCAGCTTCTAGTGGCCAAGTGTGTCATCATCCACACCGATAGTGGGAATTAGAAAATCTAATTCTTTGGCTAGGTCTTTGGTTCAATAACCAATAATAAGAATAATTGTGAATATTATTTTGTACCTTGTCAAAGTGTCAAAGTCACTCTACAATGAAAAACAATCCGACCGCACAGCCTTCTTAGTGCCGAGCTGACGGGTTTCAGTGTGTGCAGCATATGGTCTAGCTGAAGGTCAGCTCGAGACTCCAAAGCTCTGCTGATGCAGATGTTGTCTGCCCCACAGCATCTTGGGTACGTTTCAGAACATGAGGCAGAGAACTGTGACAGAACACACGTGACATGTGCTGATGCTGGGGAAATTGTGCAAATTAATTAATGACCTGTTAGCAAAGCAGTGTTAGATGTAACAGGATGGTGGCAACAGAGATTACATGGACGGTGAAGTACAAAGCAAAGCTATAGTTCATTATATTTCATTTTCTATTGGCAATAATGTAAAATATTCATTCACGTACACATCCCTATATGTTCAAAGTACAACTGTTATGAGAAAGCTAAAACCCTCATACTATCCAAACACCCATTTATTCTAAGCTTGTACAGCTGAACAATTGATTGTCGAAGCTATAAAGGTCAAAGGTTTAATTGTTAAAGGTCAGTGATTTTGGTTGATGTCAGCTGCACCTTGCTGTTTTGAAAATTCAGCTCACTCTTTCAGTGTTCTCTCTAAAGCCGTGATCTCAGAAACTCCTGCATGCATCTTGTCTACACCAGAACGCCTTAATGCTGGTGCAAAAGAGGGAGCTTTCTGAACTGACATGCAACACGATTGGCAGGCACGTCGAGCCACCTCCTTGTACTATTTTGGTTTGATGATGGTGGCCAACAAGATTTCCCTCCAACTCTCATATACAGCCTGGGGCATGTTTTCCTTTGAGTATATATATTTTATTGATAGCTGTCAAAATGTGAGGAGAATGTCACCTTATATTGCAAAAAAAAAAGTTCTGATATAAAAATCACTGCCTCCATTTTGATTGTAGGCCTTGATTTAGATCTACAACCTTTACCACAGGATAAGAACAGGATGGTTCATAACATATTTGAAAAACTGCCGGATGCTAATGGAACTCATCGTTTTTGTTCCCATACTGTTTCCTGTGTACCATTCATTGATTTATTTATTCATCTTCAGTAACCACTTTATCCAGGGGCAAATTCGCAAAGCCAGTCCACTCAGTAACATGTTTTTTGGAAGCTTGGAGGAACTCGGAGAAAACTCACAAAGAGAACATGATAAAATGCAAAGCTCTGCTCAGACAATAACCTGAGATCAGGAATGAAAAGAGGACCCTGGAGCGCTCACGTGCCACGAGTGACTTTTACCTCCGGGGAAGAGATCGTGAATGATGCGGATGATGCTGTTCATCAGTCATAACTGTAATTGACTAGTTTGTCAATGTTTAATTCTTTAACATGTAGCAAATCTTTTAGCTGTAACATGCAAGTGTTTTTTCCATTAGTAAACTACATTATAAATGTAGAGGTAGATGAGACATTCTCAGAGCAGCTGGAAAGGAACCTTTAAATGCAATTTCCATTTGTTGGGAGTAAGCCCATTTTAATATTCTATACATTTGCTTTCGGTTCAGATACACACCAAAGAGAGACATAGTTAAGGAATGTCTCTAATTTTTCAGAAGTATATATAGTAGAAAATGTAAATCAGGCCGTACATCCATCCATACATACCAGTCAAAAGTTTGGGCACACCTACTCATTCATAGGTTGTTCTTTATTCTACATTATAGAACAACACTGAAGACATACAAACTATGAAATAGCACATATTGCACATTAAGTAGCCAGCATTTACCTTGATGACAGCTTTGTACACTATTGGCATTATCTTAACCAGCTTCATGAGGTAGCCACCTGGAATACTTTTCTATTAACAGATTTCTATTGACAGTGCCTTTTCAAATGTTACTTAGTGGAATTTCTTGCTTTTTATCTATCTATGTATGTATGTATATGTATCTATCTATCTATCCATATATATATATATATATATATATGAATAGATAGATACACACACACATACATATACATACATACATAACATACAAACACACAAGCTCATATGCATACGTATATAAATACATATGTACTGTATATATATTCTCCATGCTAGATTCTATATATACTATATACTCACATCCAATTTTAAATTCGTCCATCTCTCAGCCAAGTGCTCAAATTCTCAGTTGCTCGAGGGCTGTGAATACTGCACATGACAAAAGGAGTGCTGACTAGCGAGTCCTTTTGCTCCAGGAAGCCCTGCTGAAATCTGTCTGCTGAGGGACCTATGAGAGCGATGCGGCAGCTATGTCTCATTCACCAACTGCTAGAAAGCCGAACGAGAAGACAAGGCGAGGCAATCTCAAAAGTCAGAGAATGCCGAGAAGCAAGGCAAGACATGAAAGTTGGCCTATTTCATGGTCAGGCAGCAGGGACTGGGGAGGGTCTTGAATGGCAATGTGTCTACTTTAATGTGACAGACTAGTCCCTAGGCAAAATGAGCAGAGCCAGACAAGCCCAGGTACTCGATGAGTGTGACACCGTCACTGGAAACGGTGTTTCTACACACCCCTGCCATGAGTCGCTATACACTTGTAAATAAATAAAACAAATTTGCTCCACATGTGGAGAGTTAATGGCATGGAGCCCTCGAGCAAGCTCGGCTGAACCTGTCCGCCCTGCTCCAATTCGGATCATAAAGCTCACTGCTGACATTTGAGGGACTTGATCACTGAGAAACACTCTGACACACACACACACACACACACACACACACACACACACACTCCGATGCTATTTGCTTGGGCAGCCGTGCCTGTCCCTGCACTAACGCCTGGTGTACACAGGGTGCTGCAGTGGGTGATGATGCCTGAGGGCTCTGTGCCACTTGCGTTTACACGGATGCGACTTACATGCACAGACAGGCCAAAACACTTAACCCTTCTGTTCAGGTCAAAATGACCCATTTACACCTTTTAGTAAATCATTTTTATCTGCAACATTAAGCTTTATGTGCCTGACTCAATTTCTGTAACTGTGAAAATTCTGTTATATTACATAAACTATGTTAAGGTCATTATGGCAAAAACAATGTGGCATTTTTAATACAGTTTAAAAATACTGGACTTCATAAAAAACAGAAATCTTTTATTTCTTTCTAATACAATATTGTTTCTGTTGTAACAATTCATCTATGAGTTCTGAGATCTACATCACTATCTAATTAAAGAAGTAATCAAACATGCTGGTTTTTTTTTTTAACAAAGAAAAACAAATAATCATTGCTATGGCATGATAAGTTTTCTGTTAGGAGATGTTTATTTTAACTTGTCCCCGGTGTCAGCACTTTGTAATGCAAGGGCGGTTTTCCACCACAGGAAAGTCTTCATGATAGTAGCGTCCACTTTCCTGTTTATCTGTTACACTACAAACTGCCAGCAGAAGCTGGTGGTGGAAAAACTGTTTATATCTGTTATTTGGTAGGTGATAATCACTAAATTGCTTCATGGCTGTGGGCACAACATGAGATGTAACTATAAATGATTTGTTCATTAATAAATGAAAAGTTGGTCAAACTGGTGTCACGTAAGAGGACTAAAACATTAAGTTGTTATGAAACAGTTGAATTTGGGCTGGTAACAGTAACTCTACTACTGCTGTATCACCTCCATGTGGATTATTTTTCTGCACACCTTGACATGTTTTATTCCTAACATAACGCTGATAAAGATTAAACAGCAGCTCTCTGTATGAGCACTCTATCACCGCAATGCAAATTGACCAGGATAAAAGTACACATAATAGCACTTAGGCTACTGGAAGACACAAGTGTTAATACTCGTAATTTAAATGTTAATTATTGTGCTTCCCAGTAACTTGACAAGATGGATATTTTTTTTGTCTTATTAACATCTAGACAGATGAAAATATAAAATTATCCTTGTGATTGCGCAATTACCATTAAGTATGCAATAACTAATGCATAAAACCTCATGACAGGCCATTTTTTAATAAAAACAAACAAAAAATATTTTTTTTGCTGTTGTATAATAGGAAAAAAAACACTTTGGGATGTTATTGGAAAATAATGAATTTCGGGATAATAATGGCATCACACTATCCTACTGTTGACTATTTTTCTATAACAGCATGTCCTGTGGTGTTTACTCCTTACATACACCAATCAGCCATAACATTAAAACCATTGGCAGGTGAAGTGAATAACATTGATCATGTCATTACAGCGGCACTTGTCATATATTAGGCAGCAAGTGACCAGTCAGTTCTCAAAGTTGATGTGCTGGAAGAAGGAAAATAGGCAAGCATAAGGATCTGAGTGACTTTGACCAGGACCGAATTGTGATGTCTTGATGACTGGATCAGAGCATCTCTAAAACAGCAGGCCTTGTGGCAGTGTTCCTTGTATGCAGTGCTTAGTACCTACTACAAGGAAGGACAACTAGTGAACCGGCAACAGGGTCATGGGCGCCCGAGGCTCACTGATGCCGGCTAGTCCATCTGGTCCGATCCCACAGAAGAGCTACCGTAGCACAAATTTCTAAAAAAGTTAATGCTGGTTATGATGGAAAGGTGTCAGAATACAGTTGCATTGCAGCTTGCTCTGTATGGGGCTGCATAGCTTTTGCTATAGTGCAGTGGAAGAAGGTGGTTTGGTCTGATGAATCACATTTTCTTTTTCATCATGTGGATGGTCGTGCGCATGTGCATCACTTATCTGGGGAAAAGACAGGCACCATGATGCACTATGGGAAGAAGGCAAGCCGGCGGAGGCGGTGTGATGCTCGGGGCAATGCTCTGCTGGGGAACCTTGGCTCGTGGCATTCATGTGGATGTTACTTTAACACCTACCACCTACCTAAACATTGTTGCAGACCAAGTAAACCCTTTCATGGCAACAGTATTCCCTAATGGCAGTGGTCTCTTTCAGCAAGACAATATGTCCTGCAATACTGCAAACAATTGTTCAGGAAAGATTTGAGGAACATGACAAAGAGTTCAAGGTGTTGACTTGGCCTTCAAATTCCCCACATCTCAGTCCAATTGAGCATCTGTGAGATGTGCTGGACAAACAAGTCTGATCCATGGAGGCTTACAGGACTTAAAGCATCTGCTGCTAACGTCTTAGTATCAGATGCCACAGCACCTTCAGAGGTCTTGTGCAGTCTGTGCATTGATGGGTCAGAGCTTTTTGATGGCACACAGGGGTCCTACACTATATTAGGAAGTTGGTTTTAATCTCATGGCTGATCAGTTTATCTCTCATGCCTACTTACATCATTCATACATTAAAATTAAGAAAAGTCTACTTGATGGAAGCAGTTGCAATGTTAATGCTTTAAGGCTGTTCTAACTGTCAGGTGTTGGTTATAAGGAGACATCAACAATTAAACAATGTGATAGAAGACTAAAAAATCAATCATACAAAATACACACGTACAAAATATAAACGGGGAACTCGTTGTAAATTTAGATTTTTATGAGAATTTGAAACCCTTAGTCACATTATACAGTAACACAGCAATTTTGTATTTGTTTTTGATGAATATGAAAATATAAACAGTTCCTGGTCATGCCCTTAAATGTTTGGACCCCACTGTGTAAGTTGAAAGTGCGTCCTCTTGAGATGAGAATGACAGTGACTGAACTTGGTAGCAGCCCAAGTGTTAAGCCTCAGGGAGCTATGGAGAAGTGCATGAATGCCAGGAGTCTGGGCTGAGCACACAGATGGAAATTAATATGTTGATGTAGGTGGCATGTTTGTTAACAGTAGGACTCCGTCAGCTCGTGTAAGAGTCGGCCTACAGCCTGAGAAAGGGCTGATTAATGTCACGCAGTTGCAGACGCACCGATAACATTACATCTGTTTAATACCAAACATCTATTAGAATCCAATATTCCTTTGTGATTTCACCATCTGGTTTTCACTTAAGCATTTGCAATAAGTGACTCATAACCATAGGCATTTCTATTGTGTTATTTATGAAGAGAATTACTCCAAGTAAAGATATAATGACCTGTGAGTAGGATAACGTAATGCATTACTCTGGGTGTAGACTTGAAATGACACACAACAAAGGGAAAAAACCTTCAGGACAGCAAGGATATGAAACAGATAATGATAGAGTATATGTCCAAAAGTATGTGGACACCCCTCCTAATTATTGAGGTCAGGTGTTTCAGCTACTCCCATCACCAATGGCTGTGTGATATCAAGCTCATAGCCATGCAATCTCATAGACAAGTATTGCCAGTAGACTGATTCGTACCGAAGAGATCAGTGACTGTAAATGTGGTATTGTCACAGGATGCCACCTTTGTCGGTCATGAAAATTTCTGCAATTGTAAGTGCTATTATTGTGAAATGGAAGTGTCTAGAAGCAACAACAGCTCAGCCGCCTTGTGGTAGACCATGCAAACTCACAGAGCGGGGCTGCCGAGTGCTGAAGCATGTAACGTTAAAAGATCGCCTCTCCTCTGTTGCATCACTCACTATAGAGTTCCTCTGGAAGCAACATCAGCACAAGAACTGTGCATCAGGGGCTTCATGAAATAGGTTTCTATGGCCAGGCAGCTGCACATATGCTTGAGATCACTAGGCACACTGCCAAGCATCAGTTGTAGTGGTGTAAAGCGCCGCCACTGGACTCTGGAGCAGTGGAGACGTGTTCCCTGGAATGATGAATCACACTTCACTATCTGGCAGTTTGATGGATGAATCTGGGTTTGGCAGATGCCAGAAGAACACCAACCTTGTGGAACGTACAGGGCCGTTTGTAAATTTGGTGGAGGATGGATAATAGTCTTGGGCCATTTTTAGGATTTATAAAGTATATGCTTCCAAATTTGCAACCAAAGTTTGAGAAAGGCACTTTGGAGAAGCTGCTGGAGCACTGTCTAGAGTCAAGCGAGTTAGGAGCCCCTGCTCCTAAATCAACACATTTAAGCTTGACTAAAGTTTGCAGATGACCACATGGACAAAAAAAAGGCCTTCTCGAGGAAAGTTTTCTGATCAGATGAAACAGAGGTTGAATTGTTTGTTCACAATGACCAGAGGTATAGAGGAACAATGTACCAAATGTCAAGCATGGTGGTGGTAGCATCATGCTCTGGGGCTGTTTTACTCCCAGTGGAACTGGCGCATTGCACAAAGTGGATGGAATAATGAAGAACCTCAAACCATCAGCTAGTCGGTTGAAACCTGGACACAATTGGGTGTTCCAACAGGACAGTGACCCCAAACACACATCAACGCTGGTTGTAGAATGGATGAAGCAGGCAACGTTAAGCTTAAAACAAGTCCTGACCTCAACCGTATCAGAAATATGTGGACTGTGCTTAAAAGTTGGGGCTGTGCTAGGAAGCACACAAATTTAACTGAACTTTACCAATTCTACCAAGAAGAGTGGTCAACTATCCAACCAGGATTCTGCCAGAAGCTTCCAGATGGCTAACAAAAGCGTCTCGTCAAGGTGAAACTTGCTAAGGGACTATTTCACCAGATATTAGATGTGCTGTATGTGTATTTTTGACCCTGTGTTGATTTCAGAAAACCTGAAAAAAATTAGAACTTGTTCTTGTTTTTTCTATAACGTTATCATTCTTCTCCAGAACAAGAAAAGGTCGAAGAATTCACCGAATACGCAATACTGCCAGGACATTCATGTCCATGATGACTGACCTCAACTGTAGGTGTGATGGTCACCTTGAATGCGAATAACGTATTTGCGAATAAGAATATGAAGATTTGTCTCCACGGTTTTTCCTCTGTTATTTTTTTCCCCACATTCACGTCATGAGGTTCATTGCTTGAGAAATGTTGTACATGTGACAACGTGACTGTTTATGTTGCAACCAGATCCACACTTTTATGCCTTCATGGGATTGAGGAACAGATCAGCACCTGATGACACAAATCACGGTGTGATTCACATCTTACAGGTTCGAGAAGCGTGGGTTACACGTCTGCTGTGCACTATTTCATCATTTCAAATGGAGTGTAAGGCAAATGCACATTCAGTCCAAATAAGAACTCACAAAAAGACTTATTCAGGAAGTGGAAGGTTACACAGATTACATTAATGAGATCTGCAACTGTTCTTCTGCTTCATCTTGTCCTTTGGCTCGTCCCATGGTTTCTTCCATTTTTATTATAATATTTACTTCATCTTCACTGGGAGTGTAAGATTGAAGAAACTAAGACAGTTTATAAATGACTATATATAAAAGGCAGAGTTGAACATTTTCTTCTTAGAAGCATCCTTCACATTAATTTGACCATATGGACACTGAAGAAAAAACAACAACAACAACAACAATTATATATCAGGTTAAACTTTGATGTTTGATTTGATGCCTATAAAAAAAAAGTAGATTTTAATAAGACGCTAGGTGCTATCAGAATTCTAAATGGAATTCCTGGAAAATCAAAACAGCTGCTAAGGTCTTATTATATATTAATTATATCTGTATTATATATGAATAAATGTTTGTGTGTGTGTGTGTGTGTGTCTCCTAATTCAGGCAGATCCTAAATCCTACATGTGCTCTAGGCTGACTTACTGAATCAGGACTTACATGCCTACATGCGCTTCCACAGCATCTCCCCCTTTTCTTATGGGCAACCTCTGTGAACACCGTGTAGCCGGATACTGGGTCTGTGTACGTTGTTTTCCCAGCCTAAAAATGAATAAAACATACATGACATCCTCCATGGACAATAGCTGTGGATTGTGCGTAGGGAATGTGGAATACCGTCACTCTGTATTGCTCTTTGTGGGGTTTCGTCATCTCGTGAGAAATGCACAGGTTGTTGTTATTTGCTTTGCACTTGACGTATTGGAGAAATAACCAGAGTGATCTGGGAACAATTCTTAAATAAATCAACGTTTTTAGGTGCTCCACACAGTAAAACAAGCAGAATTGTATTGGGTAAATGTGCTGATGCTTTCTCCGTATTGTTTAGGTGTTACATCATGCAAAAAAAAAAAAAGCGCCAAGGAATTAGTATTTAAATATTTAAGCCCTTTTCTTTCACTTGAAACATATTAAATGCGGCAAAGTTAATACTTAATACCTTCCTGAGAAAAATCTGCCATTTTCTACCTGTCATTAGTTTCCCCCTCAAAGATCAGGTCATTAGAGTCATTAGAGTTGTCTTCAGCAGGTAAATGTCACACAGATGTTTGATTATTTTTTTTATTATTATTATCACATAGCAATTAAAGAAATTCAAGATTTTGCTAAAAAAAAAAACCTTGCAAGAACTTGTAACTTTAATTTTAACTTGTTTTGCTATTTATTTAAAGACAAATGGTCAGAATACTAATAAAATACACATCTTTTTTTTTTTTTTTTTTTTTTTATACTTTAGGCAATGACTCTTATTTTCATTACCTTGACTCATAAAGCAAAGAGAAAGCAAATGCATGTGTCTCTGTGCTCGATAATGCTCTGCACGCTCAGGCTCAGGTCAGCTGCTCTAAACGCTCTCTATTGAAGATACAGTTTAAACCCCGTGACTGACATGCGCGGCTGTTTTTTTTTCTTCAAAATTATTTTTTATATTCACATAACTAATTAAGATGCTACGATTCTTGCTAGCTAGGTTAGCTAGATATGTGCCATGCCGAACACACAGTGCCCCTCCACCACGTGTAGCTCAACGGCCACATGTCTAGAGCAATCTCGTCCATGCTAGATACAATATGTGGTATTAATAATGTGCTAGAATATTGCATCACCCAACATGTTTAATAGCTCAATTAGGTTTGTGTGCAGAAATACTAGCATCTTGCGATGATCTGCATGAAATAAATCAACAAATGAATGTTTGAGGTAAATGAGTTTGCCGTCACTGGGGGATGTTACCGTGGTATCTCTATGAGCAGGGATTACGTTAGGGGTTTTGCTGGATGCCTCTCACATACCCGACATAGTAAACTGACCTTCTCTTTAGGCTCAGTTCATACACTAGCTAAATGTTAATGTTCTACATCTCAGGAGGCCCAAGAACACTTAAACAACTGCTGGGTGCAAAAGCTACAAACTCACAAGACACAATTAAAACTGCACATACATACATGCAAAAGAAACAAACAAAGCTGCTGACACTTTTAGCCTACACCAGGGGTGTCGAACCTTATCCGGAACGGGCCACTACGACTGCAGGTTTTCATTCCAACCAAGCAGAAGCCACACCTGACTCTACTGAAAGCCAAGATCAACTGATCAAACAGTGTGCCTCCTGCTTGGATGGAATGAAAACCTGCACCCACAGAGGCCCTTTCCAGATAAGGTTTGTCACCCCTGGCCTACACCATTAAGGATTATTCGGTTGTTCCTGTTGAGGACCCTAAACAGAGGGTTTCTCCATCAGGAAGGGTTGCAAGTAGAACCTTTATGGAGGCTAAGAATGAACTTAATTAACCAGCAAACCCTTAAAAACCTTTGAAGCTGTTACCTCACATTCAGTAAAGCCTGTTAATGGGAAGGTCAAGTATAACTAAAAGTGTAAAACAATAAGGTCAAGCAACATATTTACTTGTACGGCTGCTGTAGCGGCTTGCAAATTTCCTGCTCATGGCCTATCGATGAACTCGGACAGCTATAGTGGAGCGAGCTTAAGAACGCATTTGCAATGACTTCGAGTGAAAATGCATCACTGCATTCTCACGTCCGCGTGAATTAGGTGATGCGCACCAATGCACACTTACATGTAAAAATGACACTGTCTCCTCTGTTGAGTTGAACTTTTGTTGTACACTGATGTCTATGTGCATCAGCCAGTAGGTCTTGACGAGGCTTTAGTCAGGTCTTCTTTTTTAAGGAAAATCCTGCAATCGCAGATGATTGCTCGTATTCAGAGCTATACGTTTCAGCTCTCAAATTCACATATCAGATTATATATTGCCCAGACCATGTACACTATATGGACAAAAGTTTGTGGACACCTGGCTATCACATCCGTTTGTGCTTGTTGCACATATCATTCCGGATTTAGTATCCTTTTATCGTTATAATAATCTCCGGTCTCCTGGGAAGGCTTTCCACCAGATTTCGGGGGGGTTGTTGAAGAGATTTGTGATCATTCAGCTACAAGAGCGTTAGTGAAATCAGGCACTGGTGTCGGGTGAGGAGGTCTGGGGTGCAGTCGGCGTTCCAGTTCATTTCAAAGATATTCAGTAGGGTTGGGGTCGGGGCTCGGCGCAGGATGCTGGACGTTCTTCCACTCCAACCTTTGCAAACCATGTTCTCATGGAGCTGGATTTGTGCACAGGGGCATTGTCACACTGGAACAGTTTGGAGAACACCCACATATGGATGTAATTATCAGGCGTCCACATACTTTTTTGCATATAGTGAACTTTCCACCTAATATCGATTGAACCCTATGACAAACCAGCAATGCATATGATCATTGCATATCAGTGGATGGTAAACTTCCTTGTAAACATGACTTTAAGTCAAGGCACTTAATTATATCCAGCTATATGAGGGATCCTAATAAAGAGACTCTTTTACAATACAAACCCACAATATTATTTTATTTATTGCAGGTGAAAAGATACTCAAATCCATTGCTGATTTTCCATAATTAGGTACCACGTGAACTAAAGCGAAGTCAATCAAACGCCGATGACGATTCCGCTCAGACGTTTGTAACCCTCGTTTCAGAGGGAGTTTATAAAAGCAAGCACGCTAACTTCAGCTGCGACAGGTTCCAAGGCCAGGAGTGCCTGAGGCATTGCTGTGACACACCAATTCACATGCCATCTCCGTGCTCCATAGTGAAGCTGGCACTTGGTAACGGCTCGTCTGCAACTCCTTTCTGCCACAAAGTTGGAGTGCAACATCAAAAAATATACTTCATGACAGCCGCAAGGACTCCAAGGTTAGGTCCAAAACAGCATATTACTAAATAGTGTGTTAAAGTAGTAGAGCATAGAACTGTATATAAACTATTACAGGTTCTTTATTTCAACATAACGGCACACTGTGTTCTTCCTGCCCACAGGAAGAAGGTCCTGGGTTCAAACCATCATCCAAACTGTGTGGAGTTTGCATGTTCTGCCTGTGTGGGTTTCCTCAGGGTGCTCTGGTTTCCTCTCACAGACGAAAGACATGCAATTTACATCAACTGGGTACTCCAAAATGCCCATAAGCACCATAAGTGAATGTGTGTGTGTGGTTGTTTGTCTCTGTGTTAGCCCTGTGCTAGGTTGCTAGCTACAGATAATGGCATGAGAAGCAAGCTCTAAATCTTCTGTCAGTTGAGGCAGTCGTTTAGAGTTTACGGCTACGTGCAGACAGACCAGCCAGGCCTCCATTTAAACGGCGCCATTTCTTTTATTATAATGAAATGATTAGTTTTATTTGTCTTAACTAATGGGTTTGTGCTGGCTCACTTTCCAATAATATTAAACGACTGTTTTTCACAAAATGGTACTCTTAGTTCTTGAACAAGTATGAGGATTTGTTTTTGATAGAGACTCCAAAGCTCTTCTATAAATCGCTCTAGATAAGAGTATCAGCTGGAGAAAAAAAAACAAGTAACAAAAAACAAACAAACAAACAAATAAACAAACAGCAATTTAAACTTGACAGTAGGTTCCGTATATAAAAGTATAGTAATCCATACATGTTATATGATTTAAAGGTCTCAATCTGAGGATGACATTAGTTCACGTTTTTCCAAATTTACACCATTTTCATGAATTTGTTGTGCAAATGCACGTACGAATTATTTATACATACATCCGTTCGTATCCAGCTTGATAAATGAGACCCAATGTGATTATATTTGTATTACATAGTGGAGTGGAGTTGATGCAGCTGAATGAGCTTTCACAGGCTTCTTATCTTTAAGACTGACATGTCCTGTTGTTTATTCGAGAGCCTTTCTGTGCCCTGTCGGCATGTTTGCTTTGATTTGTGGCGATACTAACGCCCATGCATGAAACCAGGATTCATCCAAGGTACATAAAAACAATCAGTTAATCATCAGTAATTGCTTTATCCTGTTTTTAATTATAGTGGAATACACCCCGGATGGGATGCCAGTCCATCGCTTGGCATCATGCACACACATGTTCACACACTCATTCACACCCAGGGACAAGTTAACGTAGTCAATTCGCCTAAGTCTTTGTTTTGGGAGGTAGGAAAAAACATAGAACACAGAGGAAACCCAAGCAGATATGGGGAGATTATACATAGAGACTCCACTCAGACAATAAAACGAGCTCGGGATCGAATCACAGACCCTGGAGTTGTGTTGCAGCGATGGAGCTGTGTCGTGGGACCAACAAGAAAATAAAATCACCTTGTTTGATGCTAAAATAATCACATCACAGATCCCTGAAAATGGCAAGCAGTATAGTTCCAGACATTAGCTTGAAGTGCAATTCCTGGAACAGAAAACAAAATGCTGTGAAAAAAACCCAATGTCACTGAAGTGGGGATTGAAGGAGAGGCAAGGACGGTGAATCACAAAAATGTACAGTTTAATACCATCTTTTCAGACTGCAGTAAATTGAATGGCTGGTGAAAACACTGCAAACCCAGAACACTGAAAAAAAAAATATATAATAAAATTTCATTGCATATAGATCACATGATTTTGACCTTAGTCAGATTTCAACATGTGCAAGGGAAAAAATGCTGAAGCTTTAATACAACTACGCAAGCTGTTATCTCAAGAAAACAACTTTTGCTATCATGCGATCACAAGAAGTTATCTCAAGACAACTTTTAATAAAAATAAGTCGTAATATCAAGATAACGGCTGCTAAATACATAAACGGCCTTTGTGGATTTCTGTAAATTACCACAGAGTAGCGTGTTTTAGTTTATAATTTGTCCTGATTCACTTTTTTTTGACTTGGACAAGTACGTGGATTTCTCAACACATCTGCGGTCATATACACTCACTGTCCACTTTATTAGGAACGCCTGTACACTCTTGCAGTTATCTAATCAGACAATCACGTAGCAGCAGCAGCACAATGCATTGAATCACACAGATACAGGTAAAGAGCTTCAATTAACGTTCATATCCAACATCAGAACGGGGAAAAAGGTTGTGTGATCTTCATGACTTTAACCGTGGCATGGATGTTGGTACGAGAAGGGCTGGTTTGATTATTTCTGAAACTGCTGATCTCTTGGGATTTACACACAACAGTCTTTAGAGTTAACACAGACTGGAGCGAAAAACAAAAAACAGCAAACGAGTGACAGTTCTGTGGGTGGAATCGCCCTCACATTTTTCCCCACTCTGACCTTTGATGTGAACATTAACTGAAGCTCTTAACTGACCTGTGTCTGCATGATTGCATGCATTATGCTGCTGCGACATGATTGGCTGATTGGATAGCTGCGGAACTGTGCAGGTGTTCCTAATAAAGTGGACGGTGAGTGTATGGATTGTGGATGGGTTTTTCAGACCGGCCACTAGTCCACAGTTAATGACAGATCCATCCATCCATCTGTTATCTATAGCGCTTTATCCGTCTGGGTCGCGGGGAAGCTGGAGCCAATCCCAGCATCTTCGGGCGAGAGGCGGGG
>JAQQZX010000007.1:1818249-1833477 GCA_030068355.1 Notoglanidium maculatum | reverse complement strand
CTGTCTGCCTGTCTGCCTGCCTGCCTGTCTGCCTGTCTGGATCTCCATATATAATTAGTGTAAAAGCGTTCTGCTTTAGATTGTCTCCTCAGGAATTAAGTGTTCTCATTTAGACACTCTTATTGCATTATGTCTGTGTAATATTGCACCAGCCTGCTATCGGAAAGTGTCCTGCCGTCCGAATGCTCGCTCGTCATACACCTCGGGATTGTGATATACTGTAGGCTGCTGGTTTTAAAAAAACAAAAACAAAGAAAAAAAAACCTTTGAGTTTCTTAGCCTCTAGATATCCTGATCTGATCCCCAGGATTCATTTCTCTAACAGCAGAAATACTTGTGTGTCATATTTTTATATCTTGCATTGTATTTTTTTCATTTTTCTTGCACAACACATCTTGACTTCTCAGTTAGGGAAAAACAGCGTTTTGTCGATATTTTAGACTTAACTAAGTTCCCCGCACACCCTCATGACACGCTTTGCTTGAAACCTTCAAATATTGGATATTTGGGCTTTCCAGGCTACAGTTCATACATTGGTCATGAATAAGGGTCAGCATGTGTCTTTGTGAGGGCGTCACTGTGCTGTTTGTTCTCGAGCATCTCAGGTGCGATATGTTAATGCCGGCTTTGTTGTCTCACCGGGTTCCATCGCCGATTGGTCCCTTATATCAGTGAGTGTCAGACAGAATTAGCATATACAGGATTGTCCTTGTTTAAGTATGCAAGCATGTCTCACGTCTGTCGCCGCTTCTTTTTTTCCCCATCCACAAATCCATTCATTTTTTTCACGCCATTCGTTTTCATATGCATGCTTTATCAAGAAATTTCATCCAAAGAAATACAGATGACGCTTCAAAATCTTATTTGTCTAACGAATGTCCGAGTGATCCAAGCATCACAACTTCTCCTCAGTATAGTAGATGCCTAATCTGATCGTATTTGTTGGCTTTTTAAAGCTGCTAATGAATGAAGATGGTGTTCTAACCTGCATCCTGATTATTATATGATTTATGCATGCGCTGGGTGTGTGTGAGAGTCTATAGTCACTCAAAGCTGGCTGTCTGCCGGCCAATTGTTATTTGTTGTTTAATCGACTCTTTAGGTAGCCTGTTTTAGATGTGTGCGCGTGTACGTGTGACGTGTGAGACAGATGGCGCGAACATATGGTTTGCAACTTGTGATTACCTGCTGCAGCCCTTCTCCAGCTTTGCTGCTCAGACACCCAAACAGGAGTTGCGGCCACCCCCCTTTAAGAGGTAAAGACATTTTAATGTCCGTGAGATGTAGCCTACGGTGCGATAACGCAGACTGATGGCTGTTATGACACCGTGCTTAACTTTACCTCTACAGCGATCATGCTCCATATAAATGAATGCATTTGGTACATAATGTAAGGATTTAAGGAGTTGTTTCAGTATTCTTTATGGCATTGCAATTTTAGCCACCAAAGTAAATAGTATACGGAGAAAAACCCCCCACTTGCAGACAGTTGATAAATATTCCTGGCTTTGGACATGTATTGTGACAGACTGTGCTAATATACAGTGATATGCTGGGACTGTCACATAGCCGACATCCATATGCTTCTCCACACAGTCGTGAAGCTGTGAAATTGGGGTGTACCCTGATCTAGCTTCACGAATTTAGACATCGAGATGTACGTCTCTAATTTTCCTCCTCACTGTTTGCTAAGAGGTTTAAGCATATGTAAAATATGCAAATGAAGTTGCCGACATGTGTTCCATATTGTACTGTAAATATGGTGGAATCCTCATTTGGTGGTGTTGAGAATAAGAATTGTTTGGTTGTTTTGCTTGCACGAGAAACTCCAGGATCGGCACCAGAGCCTTGTTTATGCACGCTTAAAATGAGCTAATTTATTTTCTTAACGGAACCACAGCGTTAAATTACAATAAACTGCATTATTTCTCCAGGTTTTTCCTAAAGCAAGTTGTAGGTACTGATCTTTCCGTGAAAAACTGTTTTGTTTTAATAATAATAATAATAAAAAAAAAAACACCACCTTTTTAAACCTGCCCGGTTTATGACATTTATTAGACACTATGTCCAAAAGTTTGTGGACACCTGCCGCTCACACTCGTATGCGCTTATGGAACATCCCATTCCAGAATGAGACTAACCTCTAGTAGATTTTGAAGCGTGGTTGTGGAGATTTGTGCTCATTCATCCACCTGAGCATCAGTGAGATCAGGCACTGATTTTGGGAGAGGAGACGTGGCGTGCAGTCGCCGTTGAGGTCAGGTCTCCGTGTAGGACGTTCGAGCCCTTCCACTCCAAACTTGGAAAACCACAGGGTCTTCATGGAGTGTTTCTTAGTTCCAGTGAAGGGAAATTGAAATTCTACAGCACACAAAGACATTCTAAACAATCATGATCAACAACTTTGTGGCTACAGTTTGGAGAAGAATGCATATGGGTGTGAGTGTCAGGCGTCCACGCGCTTTTGGACATGTAGTGTTGACACTCGGGTTGTTGGAGCATTAACACAACAACTCCATTAGAAACAGTTCTGTTAAGTTGACTTTGAAGAGACGCACCTTGATTTTTTGGCTGATGAGCTCCAACAGCAGAAAACTACCTCGTTGTCCTGTCAGCCAAGAGTATGAATCTAAAGATAGATAAAAAAAAAATAGGAAAAAAACATCACCTGGTCTGCTTACTCTAGAGTTCTGCTGTGATATTTATATGTTTGAGTCAGTATTGGCGTCAACAGCATGAATCTATGAGCCTGCCTTGGGTCAACAGTCTAGGCTGGTGGAGGCGGTGTGACGGTGTGGGGAACGTTTTCTTGGCACACTTTGGGATTATTAATACCAATGACTCATCGCTTGAATGCCACAGCCTATTTGAGTATTGTTGCTGACCATGTGTATCCCTTCCTGGCCACCCTTTTATTTATTTATTTATTTTTTTTAGCTTGTAATGGCTTCTTCCAGTTTGATAATGCACCATGGGACAAGGCAAAAGTCCTCTCAAACTGGTTTCATGAACAATGAACACTTCACCCGATCTGAATCCTATTTGAACTGGAGATTTGTCGCATGAAAGTGCAGCTGACAAATCCGAAGCAAGTACGTAATCCAATCACGTCAACATGGACCAGAATCTCCAAAGGAATGTTTCCAACGCCTTGTGGAATCCAGGCTACGGCTGTTCTGAGAGCAAAAGGGATAAACTAAGCTACTTGGACGTCCCATTCATCTCTCATCGAAGACGTTAAATCTCATCATCACTTTAGAATCAAACTGTTAACAAACAAGTCACTACTGGCCAGGCACTGCAGAGGCAGGTCATGTGTTGAGCGACTTTTCAACCTGTCCGAAGCGCACTCCAAAATGCTCAAGCATAACCCAGCTCAGCCAGGAACCTCCTTGTGATTCAGTCGAAGCATTCCCAGTTGTACATTAATGGCCTCTCACGAAGTGTGTCGCAAGATCCATCCCGAACAAACTATATAAGGATTGGACAAGTTTTCTGTCCGTAAAAGGTTCACAGACCGCAAGTGACCAGTGTGATCGCTTTAAGAAGCATGTCATGCCAGTCTACTCTATCCATTCTTGAGGTCCTTGCTTTCTAAAGTAGCATGAAATGTAATGCTATTTGCAGCATGCAATCAGGTTAGGAAAATAAAACCCGACTACGAGTGTTTTCTTTTTTCTTTTTCTTTTTTTTTTTTTGTCTGAGCTTCAAAGATGTCCACTAATCTGCTTGCGTCTTTAATTGTGAACTCCGTAGGAGGAGCTGCTTGTCGGTGGAATAAAGTTACTGGTCCAGAAGTAAAGTGATGACCACGGTTATTCCCGGCTTTTGGCTCGGAGATGCCGTCCTCCCTCCTCTTTCTGCACAGCTTTTAATTCTGTGGGGGAGGGAGGGGAAAAAAAGCCCCTTGTTCTGACAATAGATTTTTTTTCGGCCATATGTTTAGCTGACATCTTCATCAGGTTCACAGCAGGTTACCTTAGTTAACTCTCACACGACTGCTTGATGGGATTTTCTCCCGGTTCCTTGACTCGCTCACACAAAGTCTAGATGAGGCCCAAAAGAAAGCCCAAGACCCTGCCAGTGGGCCACTCACAATGGCATTATTGTGGGTGTTAAGTAGCTGCAGCTTCCTCTAACAGGCTGCCTCTTTGCACAGACCTGTTAGCAAAGGCAGACAATGGCTTTGTTCTGGGGCATCGAGTAGGCTAATCCACACTTCGACATACTGTGAAATAAATCTTTTATAGATAAGGGGAGGGGATAAAGGAGAGAAAGGGGGGAAAAGAAGAATGAAGACTTTGCCAAGGAGGGTGAGAGTTCAGCAGTTTAACCTCTGGCCGAGAACGAGAGGAAAGGATGATGCATGCTGTCAGGATTTACATGCTTGTTTGTCCCAGGGTCACTACAAGATATTAAAATAATATTACTGAGGTGCATGAAAACCTCCAACGTTTCCCAAAGACTAGTGGGATTTTTTTAGGACGACCATATTAACCCTTTCATGTCCACACTTGTGGGTTTAATTGTAGCATTATTTAGCATGAATTCAATTTAACATAAATTATCAGTATGCAGCTTTTATACCATTAAAATAAATAAATCAAGCTGTAACACTTCCCAGAATCCCACAATGTGGCTTTGACATTTAAATACTGTAATTAAGAACTAAATCGCATACGAGATACAGGTTATAGAGTAATCTCTAGCTACTACTGACACTGCGGGGGAAGTCTCATTGAATTCCATGTGAACGAATCGGGTCACACGAACGTAGTTCTGTTTTCGTACATCTGAAACGATTTCATCGTGCGTTCCTAATAATACGACTCCTGATCATGTTGTTATTATGTGACCCGATCACACGCGCTCTGCATGATTCAAACTAGTTTATATTAAATTTAGCAATGAAATCACTTTTTGAAGTATATTTTTATGCGAATTATAAATGTATGAACTATATATATGTTTATATGTTCCCTTAAATCTGACCTCTGTTTCTCTCTCCTTATATAAATGTAAAAAGTGTACCGAAATCGATTTATAACCAGAGCTTCTTAATTATAATTCAACTGTTTCCCCATCAAATAATTTTAATTTCTGACTTGGTCAGTGCAGTATAACGTGTGTTATATCATCATGTTAATGTCTTCATTACGTGAGTGCAAAAATAATGAAATCTCTTGTGATGGGGTTTGTCCAGACACTTTGCTGCCAGGAAGCTTGAGCATCGGTGTAGCCGAGGTGGATCAATGGGGAACTTTTCCATCGCTTTTATCTTTAGCCGTTGTCATGTTCAGGAACATGAAACTCGATCTATACTGTTTACTGATTTTTGGATCCAATATATTTCGTAGTAGAAATGGGTGAAATGGACATGCGTACATGCGTCTCGTCATTGATTAGATGTTTTAAAATCGTCTTCTGCAAACCAGTCACTTTCACACGCTGACATTTTACTGGTATTGGCATAAATCGGAACGTGTTCGATATTCATGTACCACGCTGTGCCTAGAAAGCAAACCGCTATGACCCTGTATTTTAACATGAACGAAAACCAGGCAGGATTGAGGCCTTCGTTGTGCTTCTCATCTCTTTTTATGAACCCTGGCAGTTTTCCAATGAGCTAGATGAGTAATAGTCTAATTCCGGCATCTACGCACCAATTGATAATTAATTACATCCCAACGTCACACACATGTTGTTTCAGATTCCACACTTGATCCATAATGAAATCGAGCACACCAGCAGGTCGGTTAATGCACAGTGACAGGCACGCAGCTAAGCAGTGTGTGTGTTATAGCTATTATTGTGGTGTGTACGCTCTCGTAGTATCTCTATCCAGAGGGCCGACAGACAGACATGATAAAATGTGGTGTCAGCTGTGATAGTACGCTGGTCTGTCTCCACTACTCACCTATTAACCCGTTTCCCCCTGCCTGGGCTCCATCAAAGAGACGCATATCGACTTGTAAAGATAGGCATCCCCGGGATGGCCGAACATTGATTAAAGGCTGACCTGCACTGCCCATGCCTGGGGGTGCCAGTGTGTTGCCATACTGTCGAAGGTTAGCCGGGTACGAAGGCCTTTGGGGATCGATACTCCCGAGCCTGCCGTCGGCTACACTTTCGGCGTGATCCAGTCGAAAATTGATCGCTCCTCCGAGGTGATTTCAATTCTCACCCATTAGTCTCCGTCTGCGGCCCAGTCAAATGACTTCGTCCGAGCTGACTGAGAGCGCTAGGGTGTTTTCCCACCGTCACCGTCACACACGGCACATTTTAAGACCTACTCAGGTGGTCACTTTGGTACAAAGAAAGCAGTGATGGTTATATATAACACTGCCAACACTTTTAGAACTCGCGGGACCCTGTACAGGCTTACTTACAGCCATCCGATGGGTTTGTTCATAGACCGAAGCTGCCAGTGGGGAAAAAAAGGTTTACGCTCAAAAACGGAAGCGTGTGTCCTGCCAGTAAATGTATTTTAGTATACTAAAATGTTCAGTGTACAGCTCGTGCTTGTTTCCAGCTTTTTATGCTAATGTATGCGTCCAGTACGTGTGTGTGAGTGTGTGTGTGTGTGTGCCGACTCGGGGCAGTTCGCAGACCTGCTGGGAACAGGCATACCCTCATTGCGCCAGGCTTGGGGGGGCAGAAAGAAAGCTCCTAGGGAGGGTGTGTGTGTGTGTGTGTGTGTGTGTGTGTGTGTGTGTGTGTGGCGGGGGATTAAGCAGCCTCAGGTCTGTCACGGTGACATTTCTCTCTGGCTCAGCAGTAGGGGTTAGGTTTCCCCTCGTAACCTTCAACTTTCAGCCTTAACCCATTAATCCCCTTTGTGTCTGTCCGCCCCGTGCGTTTCGCCCTCACGCAAAAACGCTAACAATATGGCAGTGGGAGCCGGTGGAGGCAGCGTGCCTGGCTCTCTTTGACAGCTTTTCACCCTCAGACAGGGGCCTTTATCTCCCCACACTCCCTGGTGTAACCCCACCTCAAAAAAGGAGACAGTTGGAGACTAAATCAGAATGAACAATGGTCTTGGCCCACTATTTTCCACTGATTAACAGATCAGTTGTCCCGTCTTTGGTGGATTCGGTGACTGTAAGCCAGCCATAAGGAGTAACTCTCGGGCTTGAGAAACTCCATCTCGTTTATTTATTTATTTTTCCATTTTCCTCAAACAGAACCAGGCAGTAATCTCCTCCTGTGCATGAGTAACTACATACATATTACAAGTTTTTTTGATCAAATATTAAATTTGATCCCAGACTAGCAAACGGATCTCATATTCAGCGTGGACAGTGAGGAGAGGAGCTTTACGAAAAGAGCTCATCTGAATTTTGGCCTTTTCATGTCCGTCTGCTACGGTGAGAAAATCCCACAGGGAAGGAGATTTGCAAGTTTTGTTCATATGAATAAGCATGCGTCTTGAGGTATGGTTTATTATCAGACCCTCCAGGATATGCTCCACAGAAGGTGTATTGTTCAGGGGCGGGGGCGCGGTGAGAGTTGGGTGTGTGGGGGTGTCGATCTGCCTCTTTTACCCCTCCCTCTCCCTGTGCTGTTTTCTCTTCGCTTCTCCTTGTACCTAATTTCATCCTTAACTCGGTCCTGGTTTTGTGCCACGTCCATCTCCTCCTTTCCAGCAGACTTCTCCTTCCTTCCTTGATCAGATCCCATTACCCTTGTTTTGTTTTTCCTCCCCGGCAGTGGTTCTCATCCTCTCACCCATAAAATCAGCATAAAATTGACCTCACTCTGCCAACTCAGATGAAGGGTTTACGCTCCCTGGGGAGAAGGATATTTGGTCTTTGTAAAAATCTTAAGACGGAGTCTGTGCAATCTTGTGAGGGGATTATGTAACGCACCTTGGTCTTCCCTTTTCTCCATCCTCGCATCCAGGTCAGGTTAGTTTCACTGCCGGAAAGTAAAAGCCCCCCTATCGAGGACGAACGGTGAGATAGGAATAGTAGGAGATGATGATGATGAAAGAAGGACGAGGGTTGCTCGTGGTCTGCGAGTCTGACGGAGATGTTAAATCGATGAGCACATAATTATTTTATTATGAAGTATGAGGAAAAGATGCTAAGAAGATCCACGCCATAGACGTGCATGAAACTAGCTCTCCTGTACGCTGCGCTTATCCGAGCGGGGTCTTGCGTTAAATCGGTTTCCTTTGCTCCATTTTATTCGCTAACCAACATTTTAGATAGAGCAGCTTCCTTTTAAAAACCTGCCCTTAAAGAAGCGCAGAACCTATTCCACAGAGTCGGGTTTGATTTCTCATTTCATTAAGTAGGAAGACAAATAGGTGTAGGGTTGCTGTGCATCCTGGGGCTCCCTCTCTGGCTGTTTGCTCCATTTAATTGACCTTCAGTAAACCGCTGTGTGATCTTTACAGGCTCACAGCAGTGCTGGTTGTGTGTCTGCGATTGCACAGACTTGAATATTATTCTGCTAATGTGTAGCATATGTCTAACGTTAAAATCAGCGGGTTGATAAATGCTACTTGACTTTAGACCTGCCGTGTATCGGTTTATCGGCTGCTTTAAGGTTATTCGTTGTATATCCGCGGCTGCGGATGTGTCTTGGATATGTACACATTACTCAAATGAAAAGTGCGACGCGTGTTTGTAGCCGGAAGACGTTTCTTCCTGTCCGGTGGAATCGCCTGAGCGCGTGCGAGGAGACTGCGTAGGGGAGCCGTTCACGTCTGTGGCTCGTGTAAGCAATAAACAATGCGAAATTAAATAAATAATAATAATAAAAAAAACCCACAGATTTTGACTCGTCCTTCATATTCTCTGTACTGTAAGTTAAGGGCGGACTGACCTCAGCGCTTAATGTTTCATATTTAATCCCAAAACTGTAAGAATAGCTCTAATGCGTTGCCCTATCTTCAAACCGAAATCTAAAAATTTCATACATTTTTTATGTCTGTGGGCCTTGCCATGACTGATGATATTAGCATATGCAGAGCTCATCGTGCTCCTGCGCTCTGCCGCGGTGTGCCGGCACACAGGAGAAGTCACCCTTTGCCCCCACCCCTTTCATTAATATGTATGTGTTCTGAATGGTGTGCATGGCGTTGTGCAGCCACTGATTAATGCTGTCTGTCAATTGCTTACAGATCCGACAGTGCTGTGGAAGTTCCCCCAGGACTTCGGAGACCAGGTTGGAAACAGTGCAACTTTTCTCCCCCCTTCCCCTTCCCCTTCCCCTTCCTCCCTCCCTGCTCCTTTGCTCGTTTCTGTTCAAATGGACCTCAGCACCTCATCGGTGACCCCTCCCTTTCCTTCTGCGCTGCACCCCCATCTCTTTTTATCCTTCCTTTTCCTCCTACATCCCCTCCTCTCACTAAGTGGTTACTAAAAAGGAAAAAAAACCCCAGTCAATTTCTGGCCCAGAAGTGGCAAAAAGCGAAAGAATAATCTCGAAATACTGTCTTTATAAGTTAGTAAATGGTCCTGATAAGGCGATATCACTTCTAATCACCGAATTATTATAACTTCTCTCATCATTGTGTTTTGAAATTATGACTTTGTATCTGATCATTATGACCTGATGAGATCGTTAATATCTTGAGACCTGAGATAATATTGTGAAATTAGGACTATCGCATGATTATGATGGCCAGGAAAAAAAAAACAAAAAAAACATTATAATTATTGGCCAGAAAATATTCCTAGAAAATATTATGTAAAAGAGTGCAAACGATTGTCCTATAAACATACATGTATACTTATATATATATAAGTGACACTTGGTGGACCTGAACGCACTACAGGCAGGCAGCAGTTGTGCTCCTCCTCAGCTGGATCAGCTCCAGTGCTCCGCGTCCTCAGGTGCGCAAACTTGATGCTCCACGGAAACCGCAGCGCTTAGACACCCGAACCCCCCCTGTGAGAGCTCCTTCATCTCCCTCTGCTCCATCCTCCATCCGTCCTCCATCCACCAGTCCTCTCCACACTCTCTCCACACTCCTTCACCTCCTCCTTCTCCTCTTCCTCCCTCCTTCTCTACCCTCCTCTCGGCTCGAGCTTGCACGCCAGTTGAGTGCTGAAGTGCGCTCAGAGAGCAGGGTACTGTCTCTCTCTCTCTCTCTCTCTCTCACTCTCTCTCTCTGTCTCTCTCTCTCAGCGCGCGCTTATAGCCTACATTACACACACGTTACATTACATGACATTACACCACTGCTGCTGGACTTTGGCTTGGACTCATCTGGCACATGGACGAGATGTTTCTTTCTTTTGCTTTTCATTTCTTTTCTTTTGAATGCCAGTGCAGATTTGGAGTTTGGGATTTTTAATCTTTTTTTTTTCTTCTTCTTCTTTTTTTTTGCGCTTGGCTGATTTGCTAAATCCCGGAAACGGACAGCATCACTTTCTCCTAGCTTATAGACTCTACCCTGTAGTTCACACACTGTTCTCGGGTCACTCATAGAACCGGGAAAGGACCGGAGACCAACCGTTTGATCCAAGCTCGTTTCCAGAGTTTCCGGATCGGGATCTTGGAGCATCATTCCACTTTTTAATACACTACAAATGCGCGCGCTTTTCCTGGAAATCTCTTGGAAAAAATCTTAGCTGTTTATCCATATATATTTATGTGTGTGCGCGAGAGAGAGAGTGAGTGAGTGAGTGCGTGTGCGAGGGCATAACGTTGCGATTTAACGCACACACAGAGACACGCGCGGAGTTTCACGGAGTACTACCCTGCGTGCGGCGCGTGCGTCCCCGCAGATTCGTGTTCTCTCCGTGTCCGGATAAGGCAGCATGAGCCCGGTGCATGCGTGTCCCGCTCCATCGGCTTTCAACCGTCCATAAGCGAAGGACAGAAAGTGTGCTCTGGACACACACACGCGCGCGCGCGCACGCACGCACGCACAGATCCAGATCCAGAGAGAGAATTAAAGTCGAGCTTGGATGTGTACTATGCCAGGATGGGTCCTCTAGCGTGGCTCTTCCTCTGCGGATTATTTCACTCTCAGGCTGGGGGTAAGTTCATATTCACTCTTTCCAGAAACCTCACCAGTTGGGTGTTTGTTCTGCGTCTTGGTGCTGGATTTGAAATAAAACACACCTCTGTATGGGATAATTAAACGTTGCAGGTGAGAATAAACTTAGTGTGTGTTGGAGCGCAGTGTTTACGCATTTACCTGGAAAGTTGTTTTTGTTGTTGTGTTTCCCCCCCCCCTTAAATCTCTGTTTGTATGGGCTGATCGAGATCTCAGCTGACTGTATGGACAGGAAATTGGTCATTTTGTAGGATTGTCAGGTGCATTCTTGCTCCTGATGCCCCCTCACCATGAGCCACATTGTGCACTTTAAATGTCTAATCATTTCCCTTCAATGAATGATCAAGGTACAGCACACAGGCTACACTACACTACATGTGAAAAGTCCATCTTTGCACACTAAAAGGTGCCTTGTTTTTGTCTGCGTGTGTTCAGATGTCGCTTCCTGTCCTTAAAATCCTTAAAGTTCAGTTCCACGTGAGATTTCTTAAAAATGGTGGAAATGACAGCACACAGTGAGTACACATCTCAAATCCACACACACACCCCTTCTAAATCAACAGACTACATTTCTCCTGTCAAACCCAAGAAAAAAAAGGTCTGGAGTAATAAAAGTTGATTTATGTGTTATATTGAACATTAGCAGGTTGGTGTGTGAACATGTCCAAATCTCTCTGTAACGGCAGGAAAAAGGGTGTTGCTCTTAGAGGGAAACAATGAACTCCTTCCCAACGTGTTGAGCGTCTCGACTCGAGGCTGTTTCATCCACTTGTATTGTCATTTTATTCTGAGATATTACGTGGTGAGATTCACTGGCACTGAACTGACAGGAACTGCATCTTTTAGGCTGTACAGTTTATCCAGTTTATACAGTGTAAATCGTACACTTTAGTCCAAACATAAGGAGAAAACACAAAACTAACTAAACAGAAGACGACATTGTTTCTTGTTTTCACACCTGATCTCGAACCTGAACAGAGAAAATAGAATAATTATATTTTTTATCAAGCACAAAATATATATATATATACATACATCATTAACGAGAACTGTTGTGTACAAGCCAAGCGAGCTGCCAGTTAAAGACTCTATTTGTGCGTTTTCATTTTGCATTGTTTCAAGCGCTTTTGTTTTGTATTAATATTCCAATAAAATATGTAATATGTATATATTCAATATCTCGTGTGCTCATACAGCAGCGTATAAACTGACCATAGGCTTTAACGCTGGATGTGAATCTTTCTTCTCTGAACCCTCTCTTCGTATTCGTGCTCTTATTTATGCATCATTGTCACTACAGAAAACTTCACATGTGAACTTTACGGGGTTTAGACTCTATTTTTCGTTCATTTTCACTTGTTAAGCAGTGCATCTGTGGTGGGTGCTGCGAGTTAGCGCTGCCGCTTCACAGATCGGTTCGATCCTGAGACGATCCTGTATGTGTGGAGTTACAGGTGTTCTGTCTGGGTGGGTTTCCTCTGGGTTCTCCGGTTTCCTCCAACCTTTAAAACATGTAGTAGAGGGCTTGATGAGTCTAAATTGCTCTTAGGTGTAAATAAGTGTGTGTGTGTGTGTGTGAGAGAGCGAGAGAGAGAGATGGACTGGTGTCCCGTGCAGGCAGTATTTGTGGCTCACGCCCAGCGTTCCCAGGATATGATCCTGATCCTGTGTAGCACTGACCAGGAGAAGAATGAAGGGAATGAATGCACCGCATATGTTTTGATTTTTCACATTTTTTTTTACATTTCATTAGTTTTCACTTGGATACACCCTCTCTCTCGCTCTCTCTCTCGCTTTCTCTCTCTCACTCACTCACTCTTTCTCTCTCTCTCTCTCTCACTTACTCACTCACTCTTTCTCAGTCACTCACTCACTCACTCACTCTTTCTCTCTGTAATTCCTCCCATCCACTGGTTGCTAGGTTCTCTGAAGGCATGAGTAAGAGGGCGAGTGCATGAATCACCTTGCCGAATCATTGCCTCTCTCACTGTCTCTCTCTCTCTCTCTTTCTTTTTCTCTCTCTCTCTCTCTGTCTGTCTCTCTTTCTCTGTGTCTCTCTCTCTCTCTCTCTCTCTCTCTCTCTCTCTCTCTCTGTCTCTCTGTCTCTGTGTCTCTCTCTCTGTCTCTCTCTCTCTATCTCTCTCTCTCTCTCTCCCCCTCTCTCTCACTCTCTCTCTCTCTCTCACTCCATTTCTCCCCCTCTCTCTCCCTCTCTCTCTCTCACTCCATTTCTCTCCCTCTCTCTCTCCCTCTCTCTCTCCGGTGTTATCCAGAGGTCAGGAATTCACTCACATTCCTCTCTCACACTCCGCTCCAGCTTTCCGTCCTGCTGTCACGTGTATTGAGATAAATAAAGACGTGTTTAAGTGAAAGGTTATAGCCACATTTATTTAATATCACTCTTTACACCACAGCGCTGCTGAATTCTGGGTCCTGATTGGTCAGAAGGTGTTGACAAATTTAAGCTGAAGATCGCAGCTTTATATTAATGCACCCGTTCTAGTACGTCATGGTTTCCATAGTAACAGCTCATTCACATTTCCTTGTACAGTGGACGCGACTGTAATAATAAAAAATGTGTGTACATGTTGATGTGGTGACATTTTGTTTTCCGTTTTTAGACGTTTATTTAACCAGTGTCAGCACTTTGTAACAGTTTTTATAACAGCTCCACACACCAGTTCATTTCTTTACACTAGACCTCATTTCAGGTTAGAAAGTGTTGTGTTTTATTGGCACATTTTTTCTAAGTGTTTATTCCAGTCAGTTACTGAGGTGTGGTTTGTTGAGTAGGAACCTTCATTGTTCAAAAGTTCCCCTAAAAGTACCGTGTGTGATGGAGACAATGTGTCTTTGTTCTCCGTCACACTGACACACTTGTGCTCGAGCCATAGAGAAAAAAAACGCTGATTCAGCAAAGTTCTGATTGGATGACAGCGGAGGAAGATTTCTATTCTGGATTTTTGAAACATGGAAGAAATTAATGATTAGAAGCTTCTTATTGAAACACACACACACACACACTTTATCCCTGAACACACTCAAGGCCCTGAGGAGTTGAGCCTCCTGCTGATTGGCCAGTCTCCACGTCTCCCTCTTTATCTTTTATTTCCCTTTGTCTCCGGGGCTGTGAAGCCTGTCGACCTCCAAAACTCTCAGATTCATTGGATTAGATCAGATTGTGGTCACACTGATTTACTGCCACACTCAACATCTCTTTAAAAGCCTCAGCATGGCTAGCAGCAAATAAAACGAGTCAGTTAGTATGTTAGCATGATTTAGCAACAATTTAGCCTGATCATCATCATTCCTCCTCATACAACTGCGTAAACAGAAATGGACAAAAAAAATCAACTTTCAGCAGTCAATTAACTCTGTGGGAAAATTGTGGACCTGGTAACATGGAATATAACAGGACTTCATTGTAGACTGGGCGGGGCTAACAGCGCACTTCATCACTGATTGGTCTCTCTCTCTCTCTTATCCACACACACACACACACACACACACACACACACACACACACACACACATGCTTTAATCCTATAATGAATTTAAGGACCAGTGAGAGACAATCAGGATGTTCACCTCTCTCTATAACAACACTTTATAAATTCTCCAGACATAAACCGGTGTCTGTTTTATTATAAATATTATAAACATGTAATGGATTTCATGAATATTATAATATATATTAAAAGAGGTCATTCATGTCAAACACAGTTTGTACATAAACAGATTCATAACACACAAACACACACACACACACACAAAACTAATTTGAACTATTATCATATGAAATAATTACTGACGCTCAAGCTCCGCCTACAGACTTTAGGCCACGCCCCTTACCTGGGACTGATGTGTGATTGTCCATTTGTGCATCCTGTTGGTTCGTCTACCAAGTAACGATGACCTCAGAATTAATCAAATTTAACATGTCTAAGCATCAAAATAATACTTTTATCAAGCACTGGAACAACTAAAAAATAACTCAAATGACTCAAAAGTATGCTTTTTGAAGTATACTGTGGTGCATAGGAATAAATAAAAAAATAAACACAACAATAGAAGAGATCAATCTAAACAAACTAACAAAGGGGTAGACACAAATAACTGCTGACTAAAATGAGAAAAGAAGCTTAACTTAATTCTTAACAGATCAGGATTAATAACGCGTGTGTGTGTGTCTGTGTGTGTCTGTGTGTGTG
>JAQQZX010000007.1:1800517-1818149 GCA_030068355.1 Notoglanidium maculatum | reverse complement strand
ACTGAAAAGCATTCCAGGTGACGACTTCATGAAGCTGGTTAAGATAATGCCCACAATATCATCACGCTAAATGGGGGCGACTTTGAAGAATCGAAAATATGAAACTTTTTTTTCTGTTTGTTTTTTTACACTTTTTTCTTTACTACATAATTCAGTACATGTGTTGCTTCATAGTTTGAGGTATTCCGTATTGTTTAACAATGTAGAAAACAAAACAATAAAGAGAAACCTATGAAAGAGAAGGCGTGTCCAAACCTTTGTACTGGTAGTGTACGTAACCCTCGCTCTGACTTTAACAGCTCTTCCAGACCTTAGGAATGGCCCTGGAGAGAACCATCTTGGTTCTCAATGAAGAATTTCGAGCTAAGATCTAAGCATGCACAATGAAGTGTGTTTTTAAGACGTGCCTGGCCAAATATTAATTATGGGAATGCTTATGATAACTTTGAAACCTAGTAAAACTTTGTCTTCCCATGTGTTTATTCTCTCAATAAATGTTTGTATGTATTGTTCATTTTATATGACTAAGTTCTGCTTATTTTCAAAGCTGGAAGTCATTCTAATGAACATCTCAGCGGAAAACTCTTACAAGAAGCAGCGTGCGATGCACCAGACAGTCGGATTCATAGTACGCGTTTTATTTTTGTCGTATCAATTGGGACAATACAGTGGATATTAGCCACGGTTTCAGGAAGTAGATGGAGTAGACGTGTTTGTGATCGAGTTAGCGTCGTCACTGTAACCAGCAGCTCCGCAATGTCTCAGAAGAAGTCAAACTTGTTTCTTGCACATTTCCCTACATCTGAAGTTTGTACTCTTGCAACTGCTTACACTGTGAAACTGCGAGAAAACTGTAACGTTGGCATGCTCACATCAACTCCAAACACAAACAGCTGCTGTGTTGATGGGGCTGGGGCTTCACGCTTGCACTCGCAACGTTCCTCAGAGCCAGGCTTTTATTTCTCACCTCCTCTTGGAACAATGCTACTTGCAAAGAGAGATTTAAGACCTCTGAGATTGGGCTTTGTTTTCTTTTTTTTTTTTTTTTTTTTTTTTTTAAGTTTGGCTTGTTTTCTACCCTTACTGACAAACATTAATTAACAAAGGCTATGGTGATAACTGCGTGAGCGTGGCTAATGAAGAGTTAATATTATTACTTGGTATCACATCACTATGATTTATGAACTTAGTTTTAATAAATATAACTGTCAAAATCATGACTTGGTATCTCTTTGGCTTGGTGTTGAGAAAGTAGGACTTGGTCTCTTTTATGACTTAATTATGACTTAATACCTTGAAATTATGGGGCGGTGTCTTGAAATCTTATAATTGTGAAATTATCACTGGGTATCTCATAATTGTGTCGTGCTATCTTGAAACTTTTAACTTTTGTATCTCAAGTATGAACTGCTTTCATAGTTATGACTTGAAAGCCTTTGTATCTCATTATTGTGACTTGTCATACACTTATGAGTTAGTATCTCAAAATTAGGACTGAATTATCTCGTATCCCATCGTGTAGAGAAATGAGCAATGTTTCACACAATGTTTTTTTGTTTTTTTTTTTGTATTTCATATTTATGACTATCTCATAATTGTGACATGACTCGATCTCTTGTGATTAAGAAGAAACATTTCGTAATGACTTAGTATATCATAATTTTGAGATTATTCAAAGGTTGTTATTTTTTTTCAGTTGCAGGAATGGGCTTCCATAGACCTATAGCGAGACTGAACATTTTGAGGAGCTAAAAAGTTTGTCAACTGATATTATCAGTGCAAAGAAGTATATATGGTCAAAATTTGCATCATTGCATAAATATGGAACACCGATCACAAGTAGGGTTTTTATGTAGCAGTAGCAAAAGTATGTATGGTCAAAATGGAATTAGTATCTCATGAATATAACTTGGTATCTCATCATTATGACTTAATATCTCATTATTGCAGTGTTGAGAAATTATGATGTAGAATCTCAATTAGGACTTTTTTTTGTCTTATCATTGAGAAAATGCGACTTGGTATCTCATACTTATGACATACAGTAGCTATGACTTATCTTGAAATTATCAAAGTATCCCATTATGAATTGATCTCGCCTAATTATGACTCAAGTATGACTTTCTATCTCGTACGTGTAATTTGTAATTGATTATGACTTAGCATCTCACATGTATTACTATTATTAGGTATCTCATCATTATGCCGCAGTATTGAGAAATTATGACTTGCCATTTTGTAATTATGACTTATTATCTCATATGTATGCATATATCTTATAATAACCCTAGTTTATTATAAGTATGACTTTGCATCTCATAATTATGAATTAATGTCTTACAAATTATGACTTCTTATTACCTTGAAATTATGACTTAGTATCTCGTACGTTTGTCTGTCCTACAATTATAGCTTAATGTCGAGACATTATGATTTGGTATCTCATATTTATGACTTGGTATCTTGATGTTATGTCTTGGTATTTACGACCTCAGATGCAGGCTTTTATTTCTCACCTCTGTATTACTTCTGGGTAGAATGCTTCTTATAAGGACAGATTTAAGACCTCTGAGAGCGGTCTTATATTTTCTCAACTTGGCTTCTCTTTCTACTCTTGCTAATGAATGTTAATTAACAAGGGCTATGGTGATAACTGAGTGAGCACAGCCAGTGAAGGCCCTGACACTAAGCAACTGAGCTGAGCAAAGGACAGGTTTGGTGCCGAGCTGAAGGAACAGCAGCTGTGGGGCTGACCGAGAAGCTGAGCCAAGGAAGACTGTGGCTGAGTGAGCTGAAATTGCCAAGGCTGTAGAATCATTCGGTTATTGCTGTGCCCTAAGTTTTGCAGTTGGGATTTCATTCCTTTTTATTTTTGAGAAATTTAGGGGCCACATTAAGCCCATAGATACAGCTAGCTATACCGAAACGCAGGTGCTGGAGGCGGAACATTTAGACACAGTAGCACTGCATGCTTTAACATTTAGGTAAAAGAGCTAGTGGGAACATATCAAGCTGTTAAAAGACCCGTTACTCAAAAGCTTCGTTATGTTTATTAAAGTTTGTAATAATCTTCCGTAAATCTCCAGAACTGAGTGCATTTCTGTGTTTATATCTCAAAGATCAGAATGTTTAATGATTCTGTTTTCTGCGCCACAGCGAACGTCAGTCCTCGGTGTTCAAAAAAGGATTTATTAAAAAAAAAAAAAAAAAGTGGTGTTGAGTTCTTAAGTCTGATGGGTAGGGTGTTGATTGGTCTCCCATAACGGCAGCGCTGACAGTATTCTCAGCTGCAGGCCAAATCACAGGTTTATATTAATGCACCTGTTCTTTTCTATAGTGACAGCTAATTCACCATGCTGCACCACATACTCCAAGCCTGATAATAAACCTAAGCTGATAATGTATCTAAAACTAAAGGTAGAATTAATAGCAGGAACCTGTCTCGCTCGCAATACACAACGTTACAGGAATCGGGGTAGCATCAGGATACGACGCTGCTGTTGGCGCGTCTAAAATCCATTACATCAGTTTCAGGAATTTTCCGGGGTGTTTAAACTTTTTTCTGATTAAATCTGAATAAATCCGTCTTGAATCGGTTGTTTTGAAATGATCTCCGATGTCAGCAAAGTTAGTCGGGGGCCTGGTGTCCATCTGAAGAAAGCCTGGCCCGAAGTTCATCCCAAAGATGTTGGGTTGAGGTCAAGGCTCTGTACAGGAAGAGATGTTCCACTGCAACCTCGGTAAACCGTGTCTTCCTGGAGCTCGCTTTGTGCATGCGGGCGTTGTCATGCTGGAGCAGGTTCGGGTCTCTTCAGTGGCAAATACATTTCTCTTTGCATTAAGCAGGTATGGTCAATCTAGCGAATGAGAATTTGACTCCAATGCCCAGTGCATATCGATGTTTCACAAATACACACCAATAATCATTCAAGCTGGAGCTCTGCTCCAAAACGTGCATGTTGTTGACTGTTGAATGTGTAAGGCAGTGGCTGTGAAAGCGATTCTGGATTTCAATGCAACATGTACAGTTTGACGCCGCTGCCTTTCACTCATGTTGTTGAAAGGTCTGTTAGCAGTTCTTCCAACGCTAAGCAAAATAGACTGCTGAAGCAAAAAAAAGAAGACAGCGGGAGAAACAAATATGAGTAAGTACTTGTTTTTGCCCAGTCTAAATGACTGTGTGCTTTGAAGTCGGAGTGTTCGCGGTGATGCTGCAGGCTCTGCCTACTCCCTAACAACAAGTGCAATAAGCAGGAAGAATGCAGAAAAGAAAACACACCTTGTGGTTAGTGAAACCTCTGTTTTTAAAAAGCGTCAGCCGTCTGATCTTTGCACTGCTTTATTTTTTTCCTTTCCTGTTTTGTTTACCGGCATGGTTCCCGTGGTAAGATGGCTATTTTACGCAGTGTGTACAGATGGATCGGCCTTTTGCAAGTCCACATAAAGCCTCTCATTCAGTCGCCTCATTACCAGGATTAAGCTCCTTTTCCTCTTTGTAGAGATGCTTCTTCTGTAGCTGGAGAAATCCCTTTTTTTCCCTCAAGTTAGCCAGCATATGGCAGCAGCAGACCCAATCTCTGCAGGCCCCCTTTTGTCTATCCTGTTATTGTTGCAGGAACGTAATGACAGTTGTAGGCCGTAGATAGGGGTGGAGGGGTTAGTTTACCCCAGGGGAGCGAGGGAGAGAGAGGGAGAGAGAGGAAGAGAAAGAGCTAGACGGAGCGGGAAGAGATGGGCAGCAGTGTGGATTATGGAAATATGGATTGATTTTTTTTCCCCCCTCTTTTCCTCTCTTCTCTTGCCTGCTAGAATAGGGGCTCTAAATAATCAGAGAACAGACTGCAGGCTGGTACCAAGGGGCAGTAAAATATGAAGTGCAAGAACCTCGACCCATGAGACTTGCTGTAGTCCTGGTCATCTACAGCTGCCATGTGGTCAGGCCAAAGAAATGTGGCAAAGCCATTTTTTACAAATGAAGGAGACAGATGGAAACCCGTGCATTTCTTTCTAAAATAAAAAAATATTTAGTATTAAATATTGGGTCAGTTGACTGCATGGACATAAAGATTTCATAGTGATTTATAATAAGGCTCTCAGGATCTGCATTGTGTTCGATTATGTCGTCTTTTTTTTTTTTTTTTTTTTTAATTCAAGAAAAAAAGCCATTTAGGTTTCATGTAGCTCCTGGGTTCCCGGTCCTTATTCTGGAGAACCCCCAGTTCCTGCACATCTTTTCCCTGCTCTAACACGCACACCTACTTTAACTCAGGAAGGGCTGTTAATTAGCTAATTACTTGAGTTTGGGAAAACGTGAATAAATATGGAGGACAGGAGGTTCTCCTGGAGCAGGGTCAGTTTTTAGTGGTCCTGTCACCTTTTTTTTGTTTAGAAGAAGCATATGTGTAGAGTTCTAAACGTATGCTGCAGATACTCTGTATGGCTAAAGGTTTGTGGACATCTGAGCAGCGCATGCATATATGGTAGTTCCCCAAACCATTGATACAAAATTGCACAGAATGTCTTTTTACGTTGTAGCATTACAATTTCCCTTCGCTGGAACTAAGACGCCCATGACAAGGCCCCTGTGCACAAAGCAGCTCCGTGAAGACGTTTGCCAAGGCTGGAGTGGAACATCTTGAATCGAGTGTCCTGAATAAAGCCCTGACCTGAACACCTTTGGGATGAACTGGGACGCTGACTTTGTGACGGTCCTTCTTGCTGTGCCCAGCCTCTCGTGCTCTTGTGGCTGAATGGACAAATCCCCACAACCATGATCCAGAATCTAGTGGAAAGTCTTGTCAATTGTTGATTGGAGGAATAACTTGCCATCCTAATAGATAACGTTATCTTTGTCCGTTACCAGCTACTATGTAAATCATTCTCACTATTGATGTGAAAAACTTTTTATTTTCATATAATTTTGTTGATCCTGAATACCAGCAGCAGATAATTGCATCCTCATAAGATAATTTGTTCACCAGGTCATGAATACTTGAATGTGTCGAAGCCAGCCGATATATCTGACGCAGGAAGGAAGTTTCACAACGCAACTGACATTTCGAAATATTCCTCCGTGAATTATTTGCAGTAAAATTTAAAAACTCAAATTCTCATGTCGATCTGGTCTCAGACAGTGGGGCTGTGTGGAAATCGGATGGTCGTACGCTTGCGGACACCTTCACAGGATATCTTTATTTAGTGACACTCTCAGGAAGTCGTGTCATGTAGTAACACTAGAAGTATGTCTATGTCGGTGTTTGGTATTTATTGTTAAATCTTGCATGATGACCTGCTGGTAACTGCAAAGAAAGTCAGATTTAGTCATCCAAATGAAGCAAGTTTTGCAGTGACGATCAATCCTTTGTCTTGGCATAGCCATGAAGTGGCATGCGCCAGCTTCTGAGATTCATCTCCTTAGAGTCCCAGAGAGCAAATATTTGTCTGTCTTTGACATAGTGTTCAATCACATGCCCCGAGTCTGACATTTCATGATTGGTGGCCCTCTTCCTCCACCCACCCCTTACGATGTTGATGGGTCCCCTAGGGGGACAGGCAGCCAGCGGAGCATCATCCTTGAACACTAGGGGTGATCTCTTTAACACGTTAGCATGGAGGACATGTGAGTGAAAAGCCATGATTGGGGGACAACGTGGCAGAAGTTAGAAGAATAGGGAGGAGTGAGGGGTTGGGAATGCCACAGATTCCATTTTCTCCTTCAGTGCACACCCTGACAGCAGTCCTGCAAGTGTGCATTCCCTTTCTGCTTTGCACTCCAGGCTTGCGCTTTCCTCCCCATCCTCGAGATGCGGGTCATGGGCAGAGCAGCCTCGCTCAACTGGCCTTTGTACCCCCTCTTTCAGACACTCACAGCTACTCATTGCTCGTCATAACCCTGACCATCACGGCCCAAAAAAACAACTTGTTTCTGCCAGTTGTGGAATCACCAACACCATCACGACTTGTGTGGAACCTTCTATACAAGGTTAACATTAAAGTGCAAATCGGAGAAAAAAATGTCAACCGTCTTAAACATGAGGGACATTGGTGAAATAAAACACACGCGTTCGTAGATGTGTTTCCTACTTCACGTCTCAGACATCCCAAGGTGAGAAATAACATTATTACAACCTGCAAATTACCACTTGCAAGGCAGCATCAGGCAGCATAAAACCCTCTGCACCCACCACTGTCAGTACGCAGGCGAACAGCATCCTGGGTGACGTCGCAAACTCGCCGCTTAACTGACATGAAAATGGGCCAACATGCCAAAATAAGAAGTTGAGGAACTAATCAAGTCAGCTCGGAGTTAAATTACAAAAGTTCATGATAAAGCTTAATATCGGTTAATATCCTGGATATGAAGTCCACAAGTTTCTTCGTTTATTAGAATCCCTCTGAATTTTGCCTAACACTGGGATACGGAAGCACGACGCTCTGAGAGATGATGATTTTATACAGCACACTTGCGCTCTAAAAATTAAGAACTGTAGTAACTTGTTCTTGACAATTATGGTGATAGACTATAAAAAACCCATTCTCTGCTCTGCAGTGGAGGCTTTAGTGGCTGTTGTGGCTCTCTGTCCTATCTGCCAAGTTGCAATTATTTTCCAAAAGTGGATGAATCCCTTGATGGTTGAGCTCCTAAGAGAGAGAGAGCGAGAGAGAGAGAAGAGAAGTGAGAGAGTGAAGAAGTGACTGTGCTTCTGCACACTTGTAGCAGCTGAGAGAGTGCGAGAGCGAGTGAGCTTTCCAATGGGAGATGACAGCTTAAATGCTGAAAATCCCCCAGGCCACTTGGCACTGAATTAATGATGTTTCTGGCTCCACACTTTTGGGGCATATGTGGTTGAAGCTTCCCTCAGCCCAGAAGAATATCAGTTGTATCATAAGAACAAAAACGTTCGCCTGTCACTTGCTAATTTATTCAGCGTGGAGAGTTTTGGAGAATATCTCCTCCTGTGCTTGCCTTTGAATTCAGGATTATGTCTTACTGACTGTATATTCATTTCTTAAGCAAAATCGTTAGTCTACGTTCAGGTTAGTTGCCATCGAAATTGTATTTACGCGACTGGATTTAATCGGCCGGGCTTTTGTTTCATTTTGTTCTTCTGCAGTCCACAAGAGCAGTCATTTTTTCTGCGGCGTGACGATCGTTGAGCATTATTGCGGCGTAAAAAAAATAAATAAAGCGAGTACTCCACAGCTGGTCTCAGAATTGTCACTGCTTTTAGAGGAGTGTACCACATTTCTCGAGCAGCTGCATGCACCCAGACTTGATGTGTAAAAAAAAAATGACTTGCGCGCAGATGTATTTTCAGCTAAAGTTTGGATTGAGAAGCTGTGAAAACAAAGAGGAAGGGGCAAAATTGGACACCACTCTGCTAAAGCGAGAATGTATATATATCTGAGTATGGGTTTGAAACTGCACCGAGGCGCTCACTTTCCCTTTAACACGTTCGATTCAAGGCACTTATTAAATGCACAGCAGATAAGGTGCAAGGTCAGAAACAGCGAGCCAGCAGCATGCGATTAAAAATGTAATGAAAGGAATCTCAGTAGGAGGATGTGAAAAAATCCAGCGAGATTAAAGCTTTAACAGGTTTGCTTTCGCATCAGGTCCTGCTGCTGAAACGGAACAGGGGTGCGATGAGATATACCACCATGTGCATCATGTCATGTGATTCTATAAGATCAGGTTGCTGCGTTGTTCTATGTGCCTTTACGACTATATAAAGTAGTGAAAACTTAAGCCAAGATAAAACAGCAGGAGGAAGATAAACGAACCCACTGTTCCACTGACATGCTAGTGGCATGTTAGTGGGTGTTGCGCTAGTATGAGTGTATCAGGTGGAGCAAGGTTCCTGCGATGTTTAAACACCTCAATATCACGGTTGGGTTGAGAAAAGTCCACCGACCAAAAATATCCATCCAGCAAGCGGCCCTGTGGTCACAAACTGACAACTGATGAAGGCTAGGAGATGAGTAACAGAAACTGGGCATGGGGAGAGATGAGCTATAGTCTCTAACTGTCCACCTACAAGGTTTTACCAGCAAAGTGTGTGTGTGATAAATTGGCCGGTGAGCGCACACAGCGTTTGCAGCAACTCTGCGTGTTGCGAACATGCTACTGCCTCGTCAGTGTACCTGACGAACCGATATAACCCACCATCTCCACTTTGGGGTCACCTGAGATGTGGGTGGAGTCGCAGGAGATTTTCAACCTGCCATTATTTGCAATATGGTTCTCATGCATGTTAACCGGATTCATGGATTATTTAACTTGCGAACAATAAAAAAAATGTCCGACTTAATTAGCATTTCATTCCGCCCCTTCAATGTTCATTAGGTAAGATCAGGTTAAGGTTAAGTAGGTGGAACATCTGAACGATTTATTTATTTATTTTTATTTTTTTTAACACCTATTTTCACAGAGCTCCACCCTCATTGTTAATAAAATGACTGACAGGAGGCGCAAACAAGCTTGCAGGGATCCTCAGCCACTCGTGCTGGGGCCTCAGTTTAAACCGTTATATTTGGTCCTAGTTTAGTTGTCTTCCAGGTTATTTGTACTAGTAAGAAATTTCAATTTTGACTATTGCACCTTTAACACATTATCATGTTAATCAAGCCCTTGACTATTTCAAATAAAAATCGTGTCTGCTTTATAGTTAGAAACGTTGTAAAGTACTATATCCATGTTCTGTTTTGCAGTGTATACCCCTAATCTACACAGTGGGTTTAATGTGCATGCTTTCTGTTATAAGAGCACATACTGCGGTTTGGGTTCAAATCCAACCTTGGTGAAAATTGTAACTGCTACACAGTGTGTGTTATTGTATGCAGTGGTAATGCATGATTATAATATTTACATATTTTTGCACTAAACCAGGTCAAGAAGGCATTGAAATAAATGCTCCATGCCCCGACATGTACACAGTGATTTTGATGTACAATACTGTCTAAACTGTCGAACCCGACTGTGTACCATTTGCTAGAGTGAAGAATGGTGTTTATCTCCAGTACAGTTTCAGAGACTTGTAGAACCTGAAGCCAGAGCTCATTAAAGCTGTTCCAGTAGCTTGTGGTGGCCCAACATATTGCCAAGAAGCAGAGATACAAGGTAGTTGTACATGATAAATAGCCAACTTGGTGTAAATGCAGTTGTGTGTTTTGTGGTCGTTTTAAATGTAGCTTTTAGTTTGTGATTTATTTCCACATGGGGCATTTCACTGTTAGCAGAGTAAGTGTGTGTGAGTAACTTATCACTGGATGGTTTGATTGATGGTTTGTTTGATAATTTGATTTAATGGATGGTTTGACAGGTGATTGGATTGATGGTTTGCTGGATGTTTCGATGGTTTGATTGATGGAAGTCAGATGGTTTATCTGATGGTCTAATTATTGGATGGATTGTTTAACAGTTTGCTAGTTTGCTAGATGATTGACGTTAGATGGTTTGGGTGGTGGTGTGTTGCTGATTTGATTGCTGAATGGTTTGTTTGATAGTTTGATTTCTAGAAGATTTGTTTGATAGACTGATTTTTTGATTGAATGTTTTGCTTCATTAATAATTTAATTGTTATTTGTTTGATGTTTGATTGATGCTTTGGTTTGTTTGATGAATGGTTGGTTGTTAGATGGTTTCATTGATTGATTGTTTATTGGATGGTTGTTTGGTAGTTTTTTTTTAGATGGTTCAATGGTTTGATGGTTGTTTTGTAGTTTGATAATGGTTGATGAATGGTTTAATTAGTTTGATCGATGGAAGGTTTGGTTTGATGGATGGTTTGTTGGAAGGTTTGATTGACGGTTGGTGTGATGGATAGTTTGATTGGCAGTTTGAGTAATGGATGATTTAATTGACAGATGGTTTGCTTGATGGACGATTGGTGATTTGATGGATGGATGGCTGTTTTGATTGATGGAGGGTTTAATTGATAGTTTGATTGATGGTTTAATCGATTGTAGGATGGTTGTTTAGAAGTTTGATTGATGGATTGTGGTTGGTAGTTGATGGTTTGTTTGATTGATGAATGGATTGATTGGTGGGTGGTTGTTTGATGGCTTGAGGTATGGTTTCATTTATGGATGGTTTAATTGATGGATGGTTTAATTGATGGATTAATGGATGGTTGTTTATTAGTTTGATGGTTGGTTTAATTGATGATTTTTTTATCGATGCTTGTTTTGATCAATTGATGGTTTGTTTGATGGCTTGATTGTTGGATGGTATGATGGATAGTTGGCAGTTTGATGGATGGTTTAATTGATGGAAGGTATGATTGATGGATTATCTGATAGTTGTCCGGTAGTTGATGGATGGTTTGCATGATTAATGATTTGATCGGTGGGTTGATCGATGATTGGATTCTGTGGTTTGTTTGATGGTTTGAATGGTGGATTGTTCAGTTTTACCATTTGTAATTTAAATTCTGGCACGTTTCTGAGAGTAATTAGTTCACTGTATCCCCTTGTATTCACCACCGTGTACTGGCTAATATCTTAATTACTACTCCGTGCAAATTTATATTCATTCCAATTTCCATTGTCGGAGTTAAATGGACCTGGAGTAATATATGAATCTAATGGATGGTATTAAAAAAATAGCCATGCCAGATCTATTTCAGCCAGAGATGAGAATGTATTTTAAGTGGCCTGTTTGGGGACCAATGGACCTTTTGTGTCGCAGTAGCCAAGGGCCTTTGTAGCTGCATACATTATGGCTGGCTTTCTGTGGCAGAAGAGAGAGTGAGGGAGAGAGGGAGAGCGAGAAAGAGAGGGAAAGAGAGAAAGAAAGCGAGAGGACCTAATTGGGGAAGGGGGAGTGAGAGGCTGTGGGCTCCTGCATTGATCTGTGGGGAAGATTCAGGGCTGAACCTGTCACTAGGACTTCTGTGCCATCAGCATGGTGACTGTGCCAGTCACACACACACACACACACACGCACACGCACACACATATCCCCTGCTGGCGACAGCTCCACAGTGGCGTGTAGACCTGCTGGCTGGCAGAATTTTTAAAGAGCATGGAGGTTTAAAGACTGAAGCCCCTGGGGAGGAATCCCACCAGCTTGAGGAGGAAGAGATGGGGATCTCTGTCTCTCTCTCTCTCTCGCGCTCTCTCTCTCTCTCTCTCACACACATGCACACCCACTCTTGGTGTTCTCTCTTTCTCTGTCTATCTGTCTGTCTCTCCCACTCTGTGTCTCATTTTATTCTGTTCTTCTCTTTTTCCCCATTGTCGTTCACTTTCTCTCTCCCACTGTCTCATCGTCTCCCTTTCCCATTTTCCGACCCTCCTTTTTTATTCCCCTATCAATCGCCCCTCCCCCCAGCAAGTATTGACACTGTATGTGTGTGTGTATGTGTGTGTGTGTGTGTTACTATTGCATTTCTCTTTTACCTAGTAGAAGCAGAACGCTGCCAAGTTCCCTGCTCACATTTCAAACCCCGGGCCAGGAGACAGACTCTCCCACCATTCTGTCTCGCTGTTCTCATTTAAATATGCCGAGCTCGAAAGCTCCTGACACACACAGATACACTGCGAGCAAGCCCACTGCTCCGCTGCAAGCTTCCGAGCCTGGCAACGTGTGTGAAAACGTGTGCTGCCGCTTCCCGCGGTCCTGAGGCTGCGACAGTATATTGTGATACGGAATACCGGTATAGACCGCGAAGCCTCGAAATTCGTTCCTGAAAATAGAAACGAATAAGACCTAAATAATAATGCAGTGCATTGTTTTGTCGTTAATTGTCACCCTTTATGTCAGACCAAAAGCAATATTGGATTGTAGCATCAATTTTTCATACTTTTGCTACCCTTTGTGCTCCGTGTGCAGTCCGAGGGCTGAGGAAGTCTAGTCGATGTGTGGTGAGGTAACAAATGAAGTTAGGTGGCGAGAGAGAGAGAGCGCGAAGGGGTGAGGAGGATGTGTGAGAGAGGGAGAAGCTGTGATGTGATTGTTGCTGGCCTCCGCAGGGGGAGCTGGGTGGAATGGAGACTCTGTCTCATTGAGTGATATCCCTGTCTCAACAGTAACTAAATAATGCAGCCCTCCGAGTTCAGCCTGCCGCCTCCAGTGAGTTGTAAATGTATTAGCTGCTTTATATTCTTTTGTCTTGGGAAAAACGATTGGGAGGAAGTGAAGAAAAGGGAAAAGAAAAGGTAGGGAAGGGAAATAAATGCAACAACACACGGTGTCCCTTACCCAGTCTGCCTTTCTTCCCTCGACATGTTTCGCTGTCGTCCCCTGATCACCTGGAGTGAGGACGAGGAGACGGCGGTGTGTAGGACGCGCTATAGATTCAGATTCACTTAATGCCGGGAATCAGTTTTGCTGAAGGGGTGCTGGGTGCCAAGTGGTGGCTACAGATGCCAGAAACTTCTACCTAGTGTGAGTCTGTAGTTTTGTCGTGTTTTGTATTATTTATTTCTATTCTAGAGCTCTGGGTTCGGGTATCATTTTGATTTAATGGCGATGTTGACCAGCCAGTTTTTTTTAGATTTGGACAGGGTCAGTTTTCCCCACTTGCCCCATGTTATGCACCTCGTGCCAGTCTGCGAGCGTGATGGCTAAGCAGAGCATCTTTTCAAAGTGATGCTGGTGCGACGTCACATGACAGCCGGGCGAGCATGAACTGTGCTTGTTCAGTGTTTGACGGCGAAGACAGGAATGAAGGAATCTTTCCCGTCCTTTCCATCGCTATAAATCTCTGTAACACTGATATCGTTGATGCGTTCTTTATTTTTATCTAAACTGCCATAGAGTGGGTTTATGTTTTCGTGCAAGACTCTTACCTGTTTGTCCTACATACTTCCTTTAGCCTTTTATCACCTGACCAGCTTTCTTACTTTAATGGCAAAAATTCTAGACCCTCCGGAACGACGTAGCTGGACCGACGAGGTGGTCGTGACTGAAGAGACGAGTTTATTCCTGCCGTCTCTGCGCCCCAAAAAAGCAAGATGTGCGGGAACATATTGATGGACGCCTATAGTGGCTAATAATAGCAGTGTGCACATACGGCGTGTCGAGCTTGCTTGAGTGCAACTTATTTATTTAAAAATGTTAAAAAAAAAAACAAAAAAAAAACACAAACACTTGTACAGTCACAGGCCGCAGCAAGACACGACAGTCTCTGCCAGCTCTCCTCTCCTGCCAGATCCTTCAGTCCTCGTCTTCTGCTATCTGGTTCACTAGTCTCCCAATCCCCCCATCCGCCTCCGCCACCTACTGAGCTGTACAACAGCCAGTCATCAGCTCTGCACTCGCGCACACAAATAAAAACACGCTCAAACACCACACCCTCCGTTCAAGTGGTGGCAGCTATCTATATACGTGCGAGGGGATCGCTGGCGGTTCCCCATGGCTAAGCTGTGGTGTGGCACCAGCCAGACGTGGCTAACCCATATGGTGCTGGGCCGAGTGTGGAAATCCATATGCTGCTGGTGCAGCGACGATCCCCGCGGGGCCGCACGGGGTGGTAAAGCCCTTAAGGCCGCGTTCCCCTCACTGATCCACTCACCCATTGTCTCTACAATCTTCCAGCAACCTTCGGCTGCGTCTCAATCCTCCCCTCCCTTCCCTTATTCCACCTTGCCAGTGAACGAAGTTAATGGTAGCTAATTATTTAAGCTGCCGAGAACCCCGTCTGCTCGCCGAGGCAGCGCTGAGCGTACGCGTCACTTACGCCATCTGATACTCCGTCCATTCATCCTTAACGGAAAATTTGACCTGTATAAAGTGTAACGTTTAATTGTTGCCTTGATTACCGAATCAGGCTTCGGCTTAAAGGGGCTCCGCTGTACTGAGATGACGATAATAATTTCAACACGTTTCGCTGTCCCGAGAAAAGCAGCTGAATCAGAGATGCCTTTTGAGGGCCATCCGATAAATGTTTGTCTTCTTTTAAATAGTCAGCGGAGTATTTTAGAGGATGCTGAAAAACAGTCATGAAGGGATGGAATTAGGATCGCGTTAACCATCAGGGGCTGAGGGTTGAGGAAAGGGGAAAAAAAGCTTCTGATGAAAATCAAAGCATCAGGATTACTTTTCAGTGCAGTGCTGCAGCGGTGCAGGAGAGCTGGATAGAAGGACATTAATGAAGCGTTGTTAAGACGGGGCTGTCTCATCATGAGTCCTTGTGTGTTTGAATCTGAGCTGAATGCTCATATAAGATGTTAATTTAATGACCGCTCTTGGGCTGCTGTTATAGTCGAGTTTGAAATGGAGAACTTTTCTGTACGGGGAAACGGGTCTGTTTTGTGTCCGTGGTAATTACGCTTACGGTGCTGCCGCAGTAGATAAAGCTCATGTCGGGGGGGAAGAAATCTTTATAGTATTTCAGTGAATATAAATATGCCAAATGTGTAAATGCTTCATGCTTGACCGTGAGTGTGAGTGTGTGACCTCCTGCGGGGAGCTTGTTCACCGTATACTCCCCTGTGTAATTTTATTATATGGTGTTGTCTTTCTCCGTTTGATCACAGGAGGTCCTGCAGACGGTGCCCAAGTTCTGTTTCCCATTTGATGTCGAAAGGTACGACTCCTCATTCTGGACCCCTTCTTCCTCCACTCATATTTATTTTTGTTATTGAAATGCATGTGTGTGTATATATATATATATGTGTGTGTATGTATGTGTGTATATATATTATGCATATGTATGTATATGATATAAGATGTATGTATTCACAAACACAGTAAATTAATATAATGAATGAAATTATGCAAAACATACCAAAGAAATCAAATTACAACATCTATGTAGGTGTGTGTGTGTGTGTGTGTGTGTGTGTGTGTGTGTGTGTGTGTGTGTGAGTGAGTGAGTGGACATCACAGGGACCTGATTCTGAAAACAACAATGTGGAAAAAGTGCCTTTGTACAGTTTTTCCAGGCGGCGAGGGAGAAGGGGAAGGCGTCCTCCTTTCAGTCGAAGCTTAACTGCTGCCATCTAGTGTCGACGCGAACGCGGGCATAGCTGAAACGCCACTCGTAAAGCAGCGAGCCGGGCACTTTAAATCGTCCGGGCTGCTTTCAGTCCGCAGCAGTCACAGTCTTTCTTTTTTTTTTTTTTTTTTTCTCTTTTTTTTTTTTTTACGGCTCATTCCTTTCCTGTTTGCCTGAGCATTAAGTAATGTCCGTGATGTAGAGTGTAATCCACACGCAGCACTGCGAAAACGAGCCGCCGCTGCTCGGATAATGACGCAATCAGCAAGCTGCTCTAGCACTTAAAGCCGTTTATTAATAGTTTGTGCAGTAATCATTCTTATTTTTGAGGATTTGGAAATAAACACTCCTTTCTCATGTAATTAAGCAAATTTGTTCAAACCCCCCCCCCTTTTTTTAATGTGAGTCGTGTGTGTGTGTGTGTGTGTGTGTGTGTGTGTGCGTGTGTGTGATGTGGCTGCAGAGTGTCCCGGAATCAGGTGGGCCAGAACTTCACGTTTGTGCTGACTGATATCGAGAGCAAGCAGAGGTTCGGATTCTGTCGTCTCACCTCCGGCTGCAAGGTGTGCGTCTGTCTGCTCAGGTGAGTCACAGCACTTTCTCGTTAACGACACAACTCCTCACCCTCTCTGCTCAGGCGAGGGGAGATTAAATAATACCACGGAACGATGAAACCGTCTCCAGACCTCCAGATATTCCGTATATTGTAATGAAATTTACAGTGATGCGTGAATGCGTGCACTTTATTTATTTTTTTTTACTTCAGTAATTACTCATCATCTGCCCTGCGCTTCGTTACATGTTTGTGAATTACGACACAAGATTGCACCTTTGTGACATTATGGAAACTGTAATTGTACCGCAAAAGCAAAATCAATACAATGTGCAGCACAGGGAAAAAAAAAGGAAAACGGATTGAACAAATTTCCGTTTCATTTTGTTACGTTTCCGTACAAACGACTAGCTGCTGATGGACAATTGCAGGTTTATCATTGACTTGATGAGCTGCTGCCAAGATCTTTCCTCGTCTCACCCTGGCCTGGATGGGCTTTGCTTTTGCTTTTTTTTTTTTTAAACCCCCTCCCTCTTTTTTTTTTTTTTTTCCCTCCTTCTTCTTCTTCTTTCCTCTCATTATTCGGCTACTGGCACGGTAGCATGCCAGAGATGCTTTGCCGATAATTATGCATGAAGCCTCACTGCCAATTAGCAGAAGTCTCCCCTGTCCTTCTCGCTGAGTTTTACATGCTAATTCATTTGACATATGATGTATAAAATTCATTATGCATTCTGAGTAGTTTGCATGGCTTACTTCATAATAAGAAATTCATTTAAGAGGGTTTTTTTTTTTTTTTTTTTTAAAGGTCTCCAAGTTCTTTCTTTGTTTGCATCGTGTCGTTGGAGATAAATATCTGACAAATGACAAACAATGTTTTTTATTTATCTGTGTAACGGTGTGCTGTATGGAATCTGTTTAGCTGGAATAAATACTTCATTTAGAGAAATGTATACAATAATACATATTCTATAATAGAGTCCTGATTTTACGTTGAATCCAAATCATGCAATTTATAAGTATGAAATATATATTTATATATAATATTTGATTTTGTGTATATATATATATATATATGAAAAATATAGCTAAAATCTAAACACTACAATTTTCCCTTAGAAATATTGTACTGTAG
>JAQQZX010000007.1:1784755-1800417 GCA_030068355.1 Notoglanidium maculatum | reverse complement strand
TATATATATATATATATATGAAAAATATAGCTAAAATCTAAACACTACAATTTTCCCTTAGAAATATTGTACTGTAGTTTCTCATTTGTGTGTTTTCCATATATATGTGTGTGTGTGTGTGTGTGTGTGTGTGTGTTTTAGGAACAATAAATACCTTTCTTATGCTCTTCACTTGAATATAAACAGAGTAATGATTCCGGCCGTCGTCCACGTGATGGCTGAAGTAGTGGGACCGTAAAATTGTCGCCTTTGCTTACACGAGGAGCTAGCCTAATGAGAAGGACAGTTTTATTTGGACAGGCTTTTGTCTGGAGCCCAGGGCGAAAGAGCCAGGGTTCCTTCAGGCCAGCGCTCTTTCTTTTTTTTTTTTTTTAAAAGCAACGTGATTGGATCTTACGAGCTCCTTAGTCAGGCTCGCACGGTGGAGTCAGTAAAACCAATCTAAATTTAGCGAGGAGTTTATTTGCTCAAGACTTTACACAGAATATATTCTCTTACTGCACGTATTTCCTTTTGCGTGTTAAACATGTATACAAATATCATTTCCTTTGACCTGTGACGATACAGGCTGCATATAATAATACATTATAGTACTTATTATTATAATACAGATATTATTATTATTATTATTATGATCTGAGACGAGACGTACAGGAAGTCATCATGCTTTTTTTTTTTTTAAATTAGAATAAAACCTTTTTTTTTTTCTTTCCTTTCTTTAGACAATAAACACCATGGCAACAAATTATTAATATGAGGGAAATTTAGAAGATCACCGCTTTGCTTCAGTAATTTCGTAAAGCACGAGGGAGATCGCGTCCCACCCTGCTGCGTGCTGTGATTGTTTACAGTCGCGTGATGTTTATGTGAGATATATATTCATATGGAGCAGTGTGTAAGAGCTGGTCTTGTTTTCAGACAAATTCCTTGCGGAAATATAACGATTTCTGGACTTAACGGTTATCACGATTCTGCGCCGTTTAAGTTAAAACCTGCAAAACGTCCACTTTCTTTCCTAACGCAAGAGTTTCCGCGTTATTGACAGACTCCCGTGTGCTTTGTCACGCTCCTTAAATCATTCTCAGCCATACATATACGAGTAGCTCGGTGTAGCGTTGGAGTGTGTGTGTGTGGTGTGTGTGAGCGGTTAGATGCTGGTGTACTGTTTTTGCGAGTAGGTGAACCACTTTCAAGCGGAGAGCTTAAAAGGGCCGGAGAGAATGCCTCGGCCTGCAGCGCGGCTCAGAATGATGAATGTCTCTCTATCGCAGGATTTGTCAAATACAAACACATTCTTACTCGCTGACCATGAAGAGATTAGGGGACTTAGGGCCGCTCGAGCAGCAAAAATTTTGACGTGTAATTTCGGTTAAATGTGTTGAAATGGAGCATTATTTATACAACAGAAGGAATTCCTCCCTGGATGCTGTATCATGCATCAGCGTTACTCTGCTCGTTCAGTCGTAATTTATTTGTCTTTACAACAAAAGATTTACAGCCTTCCTCATTTAGGAGTATAATGAGTGTTTGGGTTCTTTGAGGCCTGTCGAGTCTCTGTGACAGCAGCAAACTCCCCTTCATGAGTGGAAAAAAGTGGAGGATTAGCATCCTTAAGGCTTGCATTTCAAACAAAGAGGGCAAGGAAGATAAGTGCTAGCTTTGTTGTTTAAAGCAAACAGGACTGCTGGAGGTGTTCGTTGATCTGAACGTCCTGCGCACGATGGAGGGTTTTGCGTAAACATGAGCTTGCACGGCGCTCGGGTTTTGTATAGACGTCTTCGGTTTTGACCTGGTTTGGGAGACTCTTCCTCCGGATGTCAAAATATTGGCATATTAAGGGTTGATTGTTTCAGGTTAATGGTCATGCAGAATTGCGCTTGAGCGCACTTCACTTGGACGCGCCTGTCATCGGGTCGCCTCAGCGGATTTAGCGATATGAAAATTTGCATCGCGTTCACTATTGTTTTCCTTGTTGTCTGTTAATTCCAGTCTACTGAAGCGCTTACTGACCCATGCGAAGGCAAAAAAAAAAAAAAAGAAAGAAAGAAAAAAGCAAAACCCGCTCATCAGCCGGCTGTCTGTGGCTGCATGTGGAACTTTTTTTTTTTTTTTTTACAAAAAAACTTTAAAAAAAAAAAAAACCTGATAATTATCAAGTGTTTTTTGTTCATTATTAGTCCTTCTTTTTTTCCAGTCTAATGCTTGCTTATTTAGGCAACACACACACACACACACGAAGCATAGCCCAAATGATGTAATCAACTTCAATTAAGTGTGAGACTTGCATAAAAATTCAAGAATGGATTTAAAAAAAAAAAAAAAAAAGTGAGCAGTGCACATTTTATTCCATTGCATAACAAAATAAATGGTGTGTGTGTGTGTGTGCGTTGTTGCAACCTCTAAGCTAAAACAAAATGTTGGCCTTGTTCCACCTCCAGAATCCTGTCAAGTTTGCCAAGATTCTGTCAAGCTAAACAAAAAACACGATGTTGCGGAAACATGCTACGGTGTCTCTTGGCGAGGTATTGTGTGATTAGTTAAAACGGAGATGGTACCTTTTTTTTTCTTTAATTCCGTCAGCCTGGGTAGCCATTTAAACTGAGAGGGGGGAAAAAAAATCTCATGTAGTGGCTAATGTAAGCCGCCTGGGCTGTGCCGGTGCATATGGGCGCAGCATGCTTGTAAAGCGCTGCGTCTCTTCCTCCCCCCCTTTGTTTATTACAGGCTACAGTAGCCTAATCATGCTATTTTGTTAAAGAAACCAAATCTTTTTATTTTCCCACTCCTCAAAGTACAGCCTTGACTGGAATGTCTAAAACGCCGGTGCCAGCATGTACAAAGAATGTGATAATAGGGATGTTGGACCGGAGCTAAAAATTGCTGGAGGAAGCCTAAAGCCACTGGGTTAAATGTCAAGGTCAGGCTGGAAGGTAGGGGGTGGATTTAGTGGTACAAACCAGCTTCAGAGGCTGCAATTGTGGGATTCTCATTTACTCCTTGTGTTTTGTTTTTCCCGTGTCCTGATGATTACGTTTGCCTCCAGAATCCATGTCTCTTTATGTTGTTGTTGTTGTTTTTTTTTCTCTCTTTACAGCTACCTTCCCTGGTTTGAGAATTACTACAAGTTGCTAAACACGCTGGCAGACTACTTAACAAAACAGCAGGTATGTTTACACCCGATTGATATGCTTCTAGTGTTTAGAAATGACTTTTTTGGGTTTCTTTTTTAAAATAACAACGAGACCGTGTCCGTTTCTGCCATTTGCACCATGAAATTCTAACGGGGACTCTTAAAACACACTCCTGTTTAAATGCGCGTTCATGCGGCCGGACCTAGTAAGCAAGCCACCGGCGGCGTCGATGCCCGCAAGCGAGAGAAAAACAAGGAAAAATGACCCTCCGTCACTCTATTAGCTGAGAAAACCGACCTCGCGGAGAAGCGTGCAGACTGGAGAAGGTTAGTCCCAGCCCAGTTAGTCAGGCGGAGCTGGTTGGCACTCTGCTTTGCTGCGTTGTTGACATTTAACAGACCAAACATGGAACAGGAAGTCAGTCCTTCGCAAATTACTGGAAAACAAATCTCTGGGAAATGCGCTGCGTCCAAAAAAGCTGCGTTTTCCCCCCCTCTCAAAGTATGTAGCATAAAGTACACAAGGAAAAGAGAAGTGGGGGGTGTTTGGGGGAAAATGAGGAGTGGAGGGAAATATGCAGCTTGTGTGAAATATTAAATAAAAAACAAATAAAACATTTATGAGATCATGTAGAAACGTGATGTCGCTGCGTCATCGGGCTGTCATGCCGTTACGCTCGGCAAGAATGCATAAACATCTCACACAAGCTGAGAAAAGTCTGAAAGGCAGAAATGAAGATTAATCTGTTATGTCCGTGTCTATATATGTATTAATAATACATTACATCCATATTCATATATGTACATCATATGCCTATATATGTATTATGAATATGTGTGTGTGTGTATATATATATAAAATATTTAATGTTATGCTATTGTTAATGCAACTTTTCCAAGTATTAGGGGGAAAAAAAGGAAACGTAAAACCGTTTAACTCCTGTAGGTTCCTGACTTTCCGGAAACCCCTGTATAGATATGTATTAAAAGGTTTTTTCCATTTCGATTTCACATTACATATTTCCCACTGTTTTTGCGTTTATTGCCTGAGCTTTTAAGTCTTCCACCAAAACACCCTGCTCCAAAATGCCTTTATTAATAATGGACGCAAGAACTTTTCTCCCCCATCAAAACACAGCCCTGTGCCGAATGACTCCGAATCCTGGGCGACTGTGTGACCGCGCGCACTACACATGAAGCTCGTGTCGACTGACGAGGACAGACAAGAGCGTCGATGGTTTAAGGCAAGAGGAAATGAACTGTTACCTCGGGCTGTTTTACTGACCGCACGCGTGAGCATCCCGGATCTCGTGAGAGGAGCTTGTGCTGTGCTGAAACGCAGACGTGCACACAAGCACCCAGTGCCATTAAGTCACCGTTCAGCCCAAACTTCACGCTGCGGAATCAGACGTGCAGTGTGACGTGTGCTCGATGACCTTCGCAGAATCTCTGTAACATTATAGGAAGCCATCTTAGCTACGACTGTCCTGCGCTTATCTCTGGACATTAGTTCAGCGCACTTAGCCTTTACTCTTCTGCATCTGTTTACTGGAATGATGTGAATGATGTAGAAGAGGCTGCGTTCCCTCTGGTTTTCCTCAAGGTTTCTTGTCTCGGGCAGGTTTTTGTCGCCCCTGGCTCGCTCGTTAAGTCTGTAAAGCCGCTTAAAGGAGAACTGAATCGACTTCAAAAACGTTCCTCCATGCAATTTGGTTTCGAAAAGGTTTAAAAGCGGCGTCGTGCGAGAGAGCTTCAAGTTACGCCGTTAATAATATAGTCCCAGTGAGAATTTTGTGAACGGGGATGATTTTGATTTTTGTACATCTTTTAGGGTGAGAGAAACTTCCACGACCTGTTGGCAAAAGCAGCGAACCAAAACCGTACCTCGAGTGATCGGCTGCGTTTTTGCGCTAAAATTTCAGTCTTATACATTTGACGTTCTTCCGCTAACGAATAAAATGTCTTAGTTTGCTGTGAAAAATGAAAACCGTATTTGATTTTTAAAAATTAGAGTTAACATTCTTTGGTATGCCCGTACGCCATCCCAGCGTTAGTGTAACGCCATTCACACTGCACGCAAAGTCCAGGAAAATAAATTGCGCCCTTGTCATGAGAGCTCGTAAAAGAGCAGCGTTATAATCCGGGGGCCTGTTTTGTGGCGACGCTACTCTCCAAAGGCTTCTTAAAGCCGCCTTCACTGAGTGAGGACCCACGGTTAATTACGAACAGCCAACGCCGGCCATAAATCATCCCCTGAATAATAAGCGTCTGCCGCGGCCCAGCTTACCGTCTCTTAACCTCAGGATTGCTCGTTAAACACGCGTCACTCGGATGTTTTTTTCCCTCCCCCTTTAGGCTTGCTGCAGTGCGTGCGTACTTTAAAATTGTCACTGATTGTTATGTTACCGTGCCCCACTAAACACACACACACACACAAACAAACCCCTAACATCCTTTGGATAACTCTTTTATTTATTTATTTTCTTAGGAAAGCGATCTGATTGATGTGCTGGAGAAGCTGCACGGGCTGGCCGTGCCCAAACCGCACACGTCCGTGACTCTGAGCGTGGTACGTACGCAGGGCTGATGTTTTCTTTCTTGTTAGTTAGTTTGTTTGTTTGTTTGTTTGTTTGTTGTTTTGAGCAGGTCTACCTTGCACTTTCTTGCCGCTCAGCCTCCGCCGGCCGCCGTTAGCCCTCTTTTCCCACATCATCGCCACATCCTGCTGCGAGCGTAAGTTAGCGCGCCCTTAACGAGCCGCCTGTCAGAGCGCGAGGTGCATATTTGCAGATTAAAAAACCTACCTGAAAGTATTACTAGCTGTTAGACGTCCGAGACATCTGTAGGTGTCGAAGTAAAATCATCAGCACCGGCGGTCTCTGCATAATGCGCTGTTGTACACGAATATGTTTATATACATCAATTATTTATATGAATAAATATGTGATTTTTTTTTTTTTTTTTTTTTTTTTTTTTTTTTTTTTTTTTTTTTTTTAAATGTATGACATTTATAAACCGGCTCATGGTTTATTCTGCATTTGAAAATAAATCTTTATTATTCTTTTTTTTCATCGTCAGTTCAGTGCGCATATTCAAGTCCCATTTATTTTATTTTAATATACAGCTTGATCACTTTTTTTTTTTTTTTTTTTGAGCAGAAATCAGCGCCACTATTAACCTTGCCTTTTTTTTAAACCTTTAAACCGTCTCTCTCATTTTACACACAACAATTAAACAGCAGCAGTTTATTCCAGATTAAAACCTCCTAATGACTTTACAAATGAAATAGATTATAGCAGGAGATTATTCTGAGCTGGTTGATGAAGCAGCGTTTCCCTAGTAGTAGTATTTAATTTGTTATTATTCATTTTTTTATTTTTAGTGTGAAGTTTTTAATCCGTTGATGTGTAAGAACAAGCGCTTGCATATTGCCAATGGGCGAGTTGTGAAAGATCGAGCAAGCCAAAAGTCAGTGAATTGTGCGTGAACGATCGTGCAAGCAGGAGTGAGAATGAGGAGCAGCCCGTGAATCTGACACTTTGGTGCTAATTGCAGTTTTTATGTATTTTCTTAAAGAATCCAGCGCTGTCCTTTTTGAATATGGTAAAAAAAAAAAAACCAAACAAACACACACAAAGACTAACAAGACCATCAAAAAAAAAAAAAACCTTTCTAAACAAACCTTTAAATAATGAATGATGCTCTACGCCGCTCTATTGTGCTTTGAAATGTCAGAAAGATTCGTTAGAGTTAAAAGCTAAAGGCCGCTATAGTGTTCCGTGTTTTTATGTATGTTTAACGTGGCCTTGCAGCACAACCACACTTCAGTAATTGCTTGTGTACGTAAATAACTGATCGGACACGTTTGTCTTGTAAAGAAAAAGATGTTTTTGTTTAACTGTGCAAGTAATTTTCATACAGATTAATTCAGCAGACACTGGATTTGTCCTGTCCTGAGATGTGCATGTTATGCTTGATCACTGAAGCTGAAACTAGTTCGTTAACGCGGTAGCTTAAGAGCCCCACTTAGCAGCCATGTATTCAAGATATGCAGAAAATAGCAGTATTTTCATCTCAAAATATTACCCATCTTTCACCAGGTTGTAAGTTTGAATTGTTAGAAATGCTACAAGGGATATGAGTGGCATAATGAGTATTCTCACTGACGCTGGAGATCTGCAATAAACGCTTTACAGTGCAGAAACCTATTCTCTGTGTGTGTGTGTGTGTGTGTGTGTGTGTGTGTGTGGGTTTAGGGAGGGAGGTATCCAGGATCCGGCTCACACCGCTGAGAGCAGCAGGCAGGCAGGCGGGCAGAGCACAGTGATAACAAGCGCTTTGATAATGTGTGATTTTTATAAACATGGCTGCAGAGTTGCCGGCCACAGCCAGTTGGAAGCGTAGCCCACGACACGGAGGCCAATCAGACGCTCTGTGTGGGAGAATAAACACACGGGGGCCTGCACATGACAATGAAAGAGGCACTAAATGCGTTTTGCTCTTTTCTTTTGGGTCAGAATTTGTTGCCGGTACATTTCGTACTTCTTATGAGAGAACCGGTTTCTTTAATGAAACGTCCAGCTGCTGTAGATTTTTTTTTGGGTTTTTTTCCCCTCTCTCCCTGCATTTGTTGGAAATTGTGCTTTCCTTGGGGTCTCACTGCCGAGCTTAAATAATTCAAACCAAGTTCATTTTTTTTCTCCCCCTTCTTCATATTACACAAGATAAACTTGCTTTTGTTAGTGGAGCATATGCAACAGCAAGAGTGTTGAACCCAGGCCCTCGGCAACAGATGGACACTCTTCACATACACAATGAGACACAGCCTAGCCTGGGGAGAGAGAGGGAGGAAGAGAAAGAGAGAGCGAGGAGCATGGTGCAAGCAAACAAAAGCGCTGAAGTTAGTGTGCAGTGTGGGATCTCGGCTTCAGAGCCTCTTTGATCCAGACATTAAACCTGTGCGGCTGTTCAAACGCACACCAGGCCGACGCGTCTGATCCTGTCACAGCAGAGCTGCTGGCTTCTGGGCCTTAATAAAGACTTTCTCTCCTGCACCAAGACGCGAGACATTCCTTACTAATACTACCAATACTACTACTGCTTCTACTAGTACTAATCCCACTGCTAATAGTACTAATACTTTCAACAGTACTACTGCTACTATTATTATTAGTACGACTGCTAACACTGATACTAATACTACCAATAATACCACTATTACTCATATTACTCCTACTGTGGCTACTAATATTATGCTCCTGATATCGAAACGAATACCACTACTGCTGCTACTAATACTACTACTACTTTTGGTACTAATACTACCATAGCTGTTACTAGTACCACTGCCATTAACACTACTACTACTACTAATAGTAATAATAATTTGGCTACTGTTAATGATAATACTAGTGCTTTTCATTGTACTATTACTGCTGCCACTAATATTACTAATACTGCTGGTTCTTGTACTATTACTGGTAATACCCCTACTACCATTACCGCATGTAATAGTAATTCCAATTCTACTGCTACTAATAATGCATCATACTACCATGCTATCAATACCAATGCTACTGATGCTAATACGACATCTAACACTAGTGATATAATATTTCTTTTAATAGTACTACTGTTGAATAATAAGGCAAATAATACTACTGCTACTAATACTGCCAATGCTCGTTATACCACTAGTATTACTAATGCCACTACTGCTTGTAATACTACTTCTAATTCTCCTGCCACTGGTGCTACTTTAATACTACTGCTGCTACTAAAACTACTCATACTACTACTAATGCTACTGCTATTATTATTATTATTATTGTTGTTGTTGTTTAAAAAGAGCTTATGATTTAATACTTTATTTACAGCAGCCTTTACCAAAGCTGTACTGATTAGAAAGTTCAGTCACAGTGCAGAGACGGCGCAAGTGTGGGAAAAAAAAGAGGCTCATTTCTTCTCATTCTGAATGTTCTGCTCTCTGTTTCATTTGTTTATCCAGCACTTGTCCTTTGTTGCCCCAGATATTACTAGACTTCCTACCATACCTGAAAACGTGAGTACAGTGAAGTACAGCGCTTTATCCTTCTTAATTGGGAATGTAGTCGATGTAAGACGTGCACGGATTTCTTTTACTGGTTTTCTGTTATGTATGTTTACATACTGTGTTTACTTTATTAAGTCACTTTTTCGCCATGTCATAGTTATGAAGATTATATTAAATGATATTACCTTTTATTATTTCCAATAAATACTTAATGTGCAGAGTTTTGCATGTTCTCCCACATGTTCACGTGGGTTTCCTCCATGTTCTCCTGTTTCCAAACACATGCAGGTAGGTGGATCGGTTATGCTAAATTGCCCATTGTATGAATGTGTGTGTGTGTGTGGTATCCTATCTGAGGTCAGTTCTTCTACCCAGGACCCAGTGTCTCTCTGGAGCCACCTCAACCCTGACCAGGATGAAGTGCTGACTGAAGAAAACTACAAACATGTGTTCAATCTAGAGCTATAAATATTTTCTGCAGGTTTCAGAAGCTTTCGCTTCTGAACGGTTTTTCTGAGAGTGTAGCCAGTACAGCGTAAACCACGTAAATATAAATGGTACTTAATAGGAATGAGTAACTGCGCGCTTTTCATTCGTTTTGTCTCTCATCAGAGGAATCTGACCGAGTACTTCGTGGCGGTGGACGTGAATAACATGCTGCACCTGTACGCCAGCATGCTGCATGAGCGGCGCATCATCATTACCTCGAGTAAACTTAGCACTGTGAGTAGCATTTCCACTTCCTTCAGTTTTCTGCTGCGTCCACATACCCAAATGAGCACTGTAATATTTCCTATCGATATGTTCTGCATTATCGAATGTTTATGATATTAAACCGTCGTTAGCAGTGTCCGCTTCATATTACACTTATTATTTATCTCCATACAGCTCTGATTTAAATTGTCAGCCTGGCTTTATATTCTGGGTTATTAGGGTTCCAGCTCTTTCACATAGTTTCTCTCCGGCTCCCTCAGGAAGGGAGTGGAAGCTTATCGCATGGGCAGCCTGAAGCTTCCTGAAACAGCAAGTGATGTCATGTGCACATTATCTCTGCTTACTCGCCGAGCTATCAGTAGCCAGAGAGAGAGAGCGACGGAGAAGAGCCTGTCAGCTTGAGCCAATCCACGGACTGTTTCACTCCTCTTGGTTGCCACCATCATTCCGTGTGCGCACTGACACGAGGGCTTAGAGTGTGTAAATCATTAGTCTCTTGGGTAAACCCCCCCGCTTTCTCCCCGTCGCCCTTTTTAACGTGATTTACTGTTTTGCAGAGCAAGAGGGTAGCCAACCGTCCGTTTATGAAACACCAGAGTTAGCAGGAAACCCGCCTTGATTAGCGATCTCCTTCACTTAAACGTTTCGTCTTTTTAGACGCTAAACCTGTCCGTCTTTTCTGCACCGATCCGGGACGGCGAACGGGTTGTAAATAATTTTGCGAATATGTAATCATTTCTTGAACGTGACACTGGTCTTAGTCCTGCTGTCCTTGCAGCGGGGTAGCAGGATAAATAAAAGAGAAAAGAAGAGCGAGCGAGCGAGAGAGAGAGAGCATACATTATGCATGCTTCAGGCTGACCCTCAATGTTTGGGGCCCCCAGTGTACCTTTCCATGTCAGTTCTAGCCGAACACAGGCACCGCCTCGCCTGTACCAGAAAGCAAAGGAATAAATCATGATCTTACAATGCCGCATCAGTCGACTCATCGCTGTTTTGTGACCAGAGGCGAGGCGCGCCGCTGTTTCTGAGGTGCATCCACGAGGCAGCAGCCCGTGCTGCCTTGTCACACACTGGTATAATTGTGCCACATCAGGTGCCCTCTAACTAGTCAGCTGGGAGGCCCTGAGTCTTTGACAGCAGCTTTCTTATCATGCTGTCAGCGCTATGCTAACAAGAGCAGATCCTGTCTTGGCCTGTGGTGTTAGCCACTGAGGTTGTTCTTTGGCCTCATATTTCTCGCCCCCCCCTTCTCCACATACACACACACATGCACACACACACTTCTTTCTCCCCCTTACTCCTTCTCTCTTTGTCATTCTTTTTTCATTTATCTGCGTAGCACTCTGCAGTCTCATTCTTGGCCTCTCTGAGCATTTCTCCTACCCCTGCTGCTTTGATAGTTACTTCTCGTCGTTACTTCTCGTCCTCCACCACTGGCTTGCTTTTTTTTTTTCTTTTTTCTGGGCACGCTATATGGACGGGTTTTTATTATCTCCTGTTTATCTGCCTGTGCCCTCTCAACGTCTTTTTTTTTTTTTTTTTTTTCTTTTCTCCCTTCCCTTTTCTTTGTTCGTTTTTTTTCCTCCTCCTCAATGTCACCTCCTTGTTAGCACTGAGCATAGACAGGAATGGAGAAGGAATTGTGGTAATTGGAAAGCAAGCACAAGAACCAGGAGAGAAAGAGCCTTACAGGTTCTAGGGGAAGTTGGTGCACTCTCTCAGTGTTGTCACCCTTGTCAGGGGGAAAAGAATCACACCTCTGGTCTGCCCCAGTCGCAGTGATACTGCCGCCTGCAGCACTGCTCCTATCAAAGATCAGAACTTTTTGTCTGGTTTTAGAGATACTACAGATATATTCACTGATCCAAAAGGCACTGTTTACTAACTTCTTTACATGGACAAATATAACTGTAGCTTTGCGTCGTCGCTGTCAAAGGCTGTGTTCATGTAAACACAGCCGAACGGAGGCGACGTGTGTGTTCCCGGTTCACAGACGGTGTTAAATCTACTTTAAAACATATCTGAGAAAGACTGCCAGTGACTTCAAGCTTTATAGGAGACGATCAGGAAACACTGTGGAATTGAGCTTTTTTTTTTTTTTCCCCCCCTCCTTAAAACTACAACCCAGTTATCATTCCTTTTATTTGTCTTCTGGAATTGTCCATATAATGGGGCAAGATACAGGCATTTCAATAAATATTGGCACCCTTGGTAAGGTGGATAAAAAGGATATGTGAAAATGCGGTCAATTAAGTCATGTTGAAATCACACTTTTAATTTAAATATGTTTATTGTTTAAAAAAAAAAAGAAGAGACCTCACCAAAACATATATTTTTAATGTATAACAAAGACACATAATTATTGGCACCCAGCCCGACAGCGGTGTACGGTTTATGTCAAGCCGGCCATGTCAGGAATTAGATTTTTGTGTGGATTTCCGAGGATGTTTTGGATCATCGTCCTGCTGGAAGATAATTCAAAGTACAAAGTAATTGTAGCCCTTTGGCTGCAGCAGCCCCATTTTCATCAAAAATCTCTAGTTGCTAATTGCTAGTTCCTGAAGTCTATGGTGCCACGCATCATACCAGTGTTCCCAGGGCCTTAAGTCCGTAACAGCGGGGATTCATAATCCTTTTAGTTGCTCCTTTTTTATGTTAACCCCACCTTGAGTGTTTGGTGCCCAAAAAGCTCTGATTTTTCTCATCTTACTGTACAACTCGGTTCCAGACAAAGTTCCAGTATTGTCTAGTGAACTCCACCTGCTCAGTGTTTGCTGTTAGATGAAAGAAACAAAGCTTTCTTAAGGCACACATCCTGAATAATTTGTAGGTATGGAGGTGTAGATTTGGAGATTTGAAGATACTCGGCGCTTTACTGATTAGAACACCGAGTTATTGTTTCCCTGGTTGTTTTAAACTCATTCATTCTTGTCCTAACGGTTCATATGGACATTTTCATGTGTCCTTCTATCATTTCCTTCTCACGGTGTGATTTATTTATAACTTTTTTCACTACTGTCACTTCATTTCTGTGTTCTCTAAATTTTCCCATCTTATATCTATACTTATATTTATGTATCTTATATCCCCCCCATCTTATATTTATACACCAGTGGAATAGGAAATCATGGCAGACTGCTTAAGTTTTTCTAAACACGTAACAATAATAAAGTCAGATTCATCTCATGGAGACCCCACTGTGCTCATATGAGGGCATCACATTTTTTCTGAACCCCATTGTGTGTCTGTCCTTGTAAGATCCTCGTATGAGGAGCTCTTTTGCTGCACCTCTTCCTGTTTGAAGACCTCGATCAAGTCCAGTAGTTATCAGGTGCTAAGAAACAAAAACAGTGAGGAGAAATTACAAGGCACACACTTTGGAGAGTCTCAGGAGGCTATGCTAATTAACCACTTACCTTTTTACCCATTTTTACCAAGGGTGCCAATAACGTAAGCAAAACAAAACAAAAAAAAAACCCCAACCCCTTGACTAAATCTCACTTCTAATAGGAATGGCTTGAACAAAAGCCGCTGCTTGGCGTGCATGTCCACTTGTATGGCTGACGGTTTTGACCTTGTAGGAACATTTGGCTAGTTGTTGGTTTTTTTATTCTTTCTTTTTTTTTTTTTAAACAAAAATATTTCCTTTTGGTTACTGAGGTTAGGGGTAGGTTTAGCTGTAGACATAGCATTAATTAACACTCTGTGTGTGAGAGAGAGAGAGAGATATTCTGGAGATGCCCAGCTGTAGGATGTCCCTGGTGACTGGATCATGGGCTGTGTTGTTTCTCTGAGCCTGGTCACCTCTGCGTAATCTGTTGTGTGTGGCTGGTCTCCACTTAACATGCTCATTAGTGGCAGCTCACAGCGAGCCCCAGCAGGCACCAGGTCTACACCCAAACAAGCCAGAAGCAAGCATTTGTTCCTGGAGAAGTAATATGTGCTCATTTTAAAATGCAGCGGAATATCACAAACAAATATATACACACTCGCACTACTTTTTTTTTTAAAGCTATTTATATATATATGTGTGTGTGTATATAAAGCAAGATTTATTTATATGCACATATATTCATATATATAGTGTAATGTTCTTTCAGATTTTACGCAGTTTCATTAATTAATCAACTGATATGCAAGAAGAAACCGAATGCTTCTTCTGTGAATGCAGGGTAAATTAAGGTTGACTTAAAAAGCTTCAGAAATATTGTTTGGAAAAATATCAAGCATCTTCTTTGGTTTTGAATTTTGACCTTCAAGTACTTATCTTAGTTTCACCACCTCCTCTCATTCCTATCCCTTTGAAAACAGATAGTGCATCCCTTTTAACTTGCGAGTAAATCAAGCCAAATGGAGCTTCCCTTTAGGCTTTGTTGAAATAACTGGAGTCGTCTTCCTCATCTGTACGTGGTACGGAAAGCTTTCTCTCCAGGAGATTAGACAGCAACCTGTTTTCGCGGTCGAAAGGAAATGCTCTCGCGCACCACAGTGACCCCTTGACATCGTTTACTGTTGCGGATCCCTTAAAAAAAATGCTCATAAAATAGGGAAATGTCTGGAAGCTTTGATATCCTGCGATACCCACCTGGTGGGAGATGATATAAATATTCATTTATCGCTCCTAAATTATCCAGACACAATTAGACATGTCACGGCTTAAGGGTTCTTATTTACAGAGAAAATGGCAAAACAAATTTGCATATATAAAAACGAAAAAGAAAAAAAAAAAAGAACAAGGCACTGTTTTTGTTTAATTAAATCATGCCTATGCTGGTGAGGTATACAGTTTTAAAATGTAATTTATATGAAATTTAACAACGAGAACGAGCCGACATTCTTAAACTTCATGCATGAAGAGGGATGGGTAGCATGGAAGCCGTTCCTGTGGTTAAGCTTGGCTAGGTTTGCTGGTCATTTGTGACAAGAGGGGGTCTCGTGATAGTTTCAGAGCAGCGCTTCACACATTACTGAAATGACCCCCCCTCCAAAAAAAAAAAAAAAAAGCGCCTCACTCAGCCTCGCTCCCTCTGGTATTCCAGCGGCTCATGCTTTCTCTCTTGGCTAACTCATGTTTCATTCTTTGGCAATTTGCCCTAATGAAGTCCCAGCGGAGCCTTCAGACCTCTGTTCTTTTTCCATATTTAATCATGTTATTTTAATCTGGGAGATGAGCGTGTGTATGTGTGTGCGCGTGTGCTTGTGTGTGTGTTGGGTAGGGATGGGGTGTTGGGGTGGGGGGGTCAATACAATTGTTAGGTAGCCATGAGCACAGATGAGTGGAAGAGGGAGGGTTCACTTGGGTTTCACCCACCAGGCTTCCACACCAGCCAGGCAATTAACTGTTCCGTTTTTGTTTATTAGCTTTATTTACTTTAAGCCCTTAATTCCATAGTAATGTTCGAGCCATGTGTGATTCATTTAAATTAATGTTTACATTGATTTGTCAAAAAAAACAACAACCTGGACACTCGCCAGCACCTTATTATATAAAATACTATCCTTCAGTGTAGTAACGTACCACAGTCTGAGCCTGATGTATCTGTGTCTCTATTGTTTTTGCTCTCATTTCCTCGTAGTTAACCGCATGTGTGCATGGCTCAGCTTCCATGCTCTACCCCATGCACTGGCAGCACATCTACATCCCTGTTCTTCCCCCACACCTGCTGGACTACTGCTGGTAAGATCATCTTGCTTGGTTGCTCTTCTCCTACAACTGTCCCCACACACACACACACACACACACACACACACACACACACACAC
>JAQQZX010000007.1:1761876-1784655 GCA_030068355.1 Notoglanidium maculatum | reverse complement strand
TCTTGCTTGGTTGCTCTTCTCCTACAACTGTCCCCACACACACACACACACACACACACACACACACACACACACACTAGCCATCTTTCACTCATATGTTTGCATCAGATAAACACTTTATTTCAGAAGATTTGGACAGTCCTGATCAGCAGTTGCATTCTTTCCCCTTTGCTTTCTCGCCCTCTCGCTTTCTACCTCCTGAGCGTAAAGCTATATCACTAGCCTATTAGCCACACAACTATACCGAGCAACTGCAGCAGCAGCTACCCAAACTGATCTAATTATGCAGCTCTGCCTCGCTCCACTCCAGCAAAGCCTGAAAACGTGATGCGCACCAATTACGCTAATCACCTTCAGCGATCAGAGTGGCCCTTCCTGGAAACCGTCAAAGGCAGTAATACGTTTAGCTTCCTAAAGCACATTTTGCCAGATTCAGTCACTTTTCTTGGGCTTACATTTTGATGCCTCTTGTTATTTTTGGGTTTATTTACTTTCTGAATGCTACACGGCCCATAGTTTGTGCGCGCCTGACCATCAGACACGGATGTGATTGTTGAGCATCCCGTTTCAGATTTAGTCCCCTTTTGCTGTTGTAATAAGTTCCACTCTTTTGCGAAGCCTTTCCACTAGATTTTGGAGCGTCATTGTGGGGATTTGATTTCGTTCAGCTGTGAGATCATTAGTGAGGTCAGGTACTGATGTCTGGTGAGGAGGCTCCGTGCAGGACACTCCAGTCCCTCTACTTCAACCTAGGCATAGCATGTCGTCATGCAGGCTCGCTTTGAGCACAGGGGTGTAGTCATGCTGGAACGTGTTTGAGTTCCTGTGAATGGAAAGTGTAAAGCTACAGCATGCAAAGACGTTCTATACAACTCCCAATGTTGTGTCAGCAGGTTGGGAAAGAAGCACTTATGGGTGTGATGGTCAGGTGTCCGCATACTTTTGGCCTTGAAGTGTGTAATAAAATCCATACCAGGCTTGTCTCTCTTCCTAAGCTTGACTGGTAGTTGTATGTTTTTCCCCCCAATGCTATTATATTAGTTCTGCTAATGACTATAACTTGCCTTGATTCCCAATAGTGCACCCATGCCATATCTGGTTGGAGTTCATCTCAGCCTGTTGGAGGTAAGCAACATTAATCTCCTGTCAGTAGCTCAACGTCTGTTCAGCCTCTCAGAATTACTCACTGAACGGGAACGGCAGGCTGGCCATTACGTTGTATAATCCAGTTATGTGGGTTTTATTTTGAAATCTTTCTGTACGTCACTGCATGTGTGTCACTGTATAAGTCACCTCAAGTCATTCAAATCAAATCCGAGACATTGTTTGAAGGCGATATTTATATCGACAGCTCGAAATGCAAGGATCTACCAAAATGTACAGCCTTTTATCTCGTGTGTGTGTGTGTGTGTGTGTGTGTGTGTGTGTGTGTGTGTGTGTGTCAGAGATATGAAAGAGTAGAACACAGCAGAGAAACAAAGAACCAGCGTGTTTGGATGTTGAGAGCTGGCACGTTGGTTGGTGGTGGACCTATAGCTCTGTGTGTGTGTGTGTGTGTGTGTGTGTGTGTGTGTGTGTGTGTGTGTGTGTGAGAGAATCTGATGCCGCTGACAGTTGCAGACACTGGCAGTATTTATCACACTTTCGCATTAGTGACAGTCCCCCTATCTGGCTGCACATAATTAGACCAAATCAGCACGCAGGCCTCCATAGCAGCAACTGTCAAAAGTGACAAACCAGAACTTTTTTCTTTTTTTTAACTCACTTCGATGTTTCCCCACCTGCACTAGCAGAATAATTGTGGGATTTGTCACCATCAGGATGCATGACTACCTTTGTGTGGATGCACAAAATGGTCCCATGGCTTAACTGGCTGAATGCAGCATTTCCCTTTTTTTTTTTTTTTTGTTATAAGCAAGGAGAAGCACATGTGTGCTTTTTTTTCCCCTTTAGTGGGGTTTGATTTATTTCAATTACATATAAAGTAGATATTAGTGGAGCGAATATTAAATATTCCCAATCATGCAAGAATAATTCTGTGGCATATTGTGTCTTGATGTTTCTATCATCAATGTTAAGACTGGCATATGTTCATTATTTAGAGAAAAACGCCCGTTCGCATGTTGATTGAAATTGTGTGACTGTAGCTCTGATGAGACTTACTGTATTGTGTTGCGTTGTGTTTTAATAGAAGCACCTCTGATCTCCTTAACAGAGAGTGAAGAGCAGATCCCTGGAAGACGTGGTCATTCTAAATGTGGATACCAACACGCTGGAGAGTCCTGCTGATGACCTGCACAACCTGCCCAGTGATGTGGTGAGCATCCACCAACACACACACACACACACACACACACACACACATCAATGTCCAAAACTTCTCATTTTTCTTGTGTACTTTTATCTTTACACATTCTTTCCTTCTGTGTTTCTCAACTACTCAAATACTTGAACAAATACACACACTGACCAGAGAGAAAACTGCCTCTCCCCTTGTCATTAGTAGTCCTACAATATTTAGGCAAGCTCGCCTCGTCACATTTAAAGGCCAGCACTCTTGACTGGCTTTCAGAAGTCGGCAAACGTGCAGTTGCAGCCTTCATCCATTTCTTTCTTTGTTTTTTTTTGGTTTTTTTTTAATCATTATATTTCCAAGGCGTGCCTTTCCTGCCCACCCAGTGGCACCTCTCGCTGGAAGAGAAGCGTGCTGGATTTTTCTGAAGATCCAGAGAAGAAGGGGGCCAATTATCAGCCTCCATTTTCTCAGCCACCTGCCACTGCTTTCTCTCCTTAATTAACGGTGTGTTGACACCGGTCAGTGCTACAGGAAGCTGTCTACCGTCAGGGTCAAAAAATAGTCACTCATCAATTATTTTGAATATTAAGGGATTTGTTTTCGCATCCTTCCTTCTTTCCCTCCCCCTCTTTCTCTTGCTCACTTTGCAGAATTGGTCCTTTGTGAATCACTGCTGTGTGTCGAAAGCACGGGCGGAAAAAAATCATTACAGTTCTGCAATCGGCATTTCATTTGTAAATTAAATTGCGAGCGTGCCATATAAAGGAGTCAGGGCTTTGAAACTGACAGAGGGAAAACCAAAAACGCCTCTTTGTCTTTATGGTATGATAAATGAAGTGCCAGAACAATGTTTGCTTTGATCTTCTCGCGTGATTTTTCATTGACTAATGATGGCGCGTGCACCCTGAATCATGTTCGTGTTAAATTATCCCACCTGAAATGTAAATGTCACCTGTCGAAATATTTTGCACCACAAAATGATTTCTGTTTCTCTTCCTTGGCTACCTTACCTGTGGGGATATTAAAATTCATAAGAAAAGGAATCGGCTCTAATTGAGCAGAGCTGAAGGCTGCGTTTGTTCATTTGCTAGTTAAAGCGCCTGTCATATAGCATTTTCTCTGAGATGGCGGCCTACAAATGCGATATGGTGAATCTGAGGGCAATGCTGAAAACTAACAAGCAAGAATTAATTTATTGGTGTCACCTCTCACACGCCGAGGTGTAAACAGTCTACCAGTTTATTCTTTATGCCTTTTATTCAAGGTTTGTTTTTTCTTTTCCTTTTTCTTTTTTTTTTTTTTAAAAAGAAAACCGGTAAAAGGAAATTAACACCAGAATGTTTTTTCTTCTTTGTTTTAACGAAAGCTGATTTAAGACAAACTTTATGACATTCATATAATTCTAGCTATGAAGCCTGCTTGGCCATATGGACTCTATTATACGGTGAGTCTGACCGTTGGTCCAGCTCTCAGTCAGGTCAAAGGTGACAGTTGTCCTGAATTACCTGGCCTTCTTTTTTCCAGACGTGACCCGATGCTGAGCTCTTTGCTCTCCTTGGCATAATGGCCATTTCCCTCAATTTTACACATAATATTTTAGATTTATTGACTATTAGAAATGCTACCATGCCGGTCGGGATTCTGTTCCATGCAGATTGACAAATCGAAAGAATAATTACTGTGGCTCAGAGCAGCATTCTGGGGGAAAAAAAAGGCTTTTAGACATTAGTTTTTAGCCAAAACTAGAGTGTAGCAGAATTGACACTTCAGTGTTAAATCTGGCTTTACAGCTTCAATTCTTGAAAGTAGATTTTAAGAATGTTATTGTCACCTTGAAATTCACTTGATATTAATTTTCTTTCAGGTTTTTTTTTTTGTCTAGATCCTTCGTTATTCTTTTATATACGTTACAATAATTATTGCAGATGATCGTCATTTATTAGACTTCAAATACACAGTGAGACCACATATTGATTTTTTATTTTTTTTTGTTGAACATTTTTTTTTTAACAGACCCCTTCATGTTATGGTTTCTAAAACAAAAGAGAAATATGAATGCTTATAAAAAAATATAAAAAAAGAGCTTGATAAAAATGAAAAATCCCCAATAACGATCTTTCCCCCTCCTGAAAACTCTCGCACTGTCTTTTTCCGTTATAATTGGAGTTTGGTAACAGGGAGGGGTGTTTACTTTCGCATCTAAAAATAGAAAATTAGGAATGTGTTATGCTACCAAAGAGCTAGGAATTGAACGTGAGCATTATTTGATCTTTTGTGTGCCGGTCGCGGGTAAAACTACAGACAGGCGTGTGTATAAATTGTTTAGATTTTTATTAAAAGCAATAGGAGCTGTTTGTTTGTTCGTCTCGTATGACATCCTTTCCTCCGTCGTGTAGACTAGCTTGTACGTGTATCCTTACTGTGTTTGATCGTTTCTGTTTGGAGGTTATGTGTATTAAGGCACCGAGTGGAAGTTAACGAGTGATGAATCAGACAACAAACATCAAGCATCTCAGCACATCAGGAGGGAAATGGCTTATTAATCAAAGAACACGTTTACTCTTGAAAATGTTTAAAATGGTGCCATTTATCATTTAATCACTATTTACTTGAGTGGACGAGTTAAGCTTATCCTTCTGTTAAAGAGGATCTGCTCATCTCATGTTCTCTCAACTTGGTGTTTCAGTGTCCAAAGAGTGTCCTGACGAGGAAAAAATGTGTGCATGTGTGCGCGTGCGTGCGAGAGTGCGTATGCTTCTTCATCTTACTGCACATCAAAAGAAAGAAGCAGATTTTCATAACTATTCCTTTTTCTTTGTAGTTTTCTTAATTGCATCCCCACGGCTTTCTACTCATGGCCAGAATCCCTCGCAAAACACCTTCCGCCCCACCACTGCACCACTGACTTATTAAAAAATAATAATAGAAATAATATCATCCAGTCTTTTTAAAACCAATTCTGTTTACACTGTTTAATTGTACAATTTATGTATGGCCTTTTTTCAGTACATTTCAAATGCAGTAGTGCATTTACCTCATCACGGTTCTACTATACAATTATTCAGTTCTTCAGTTCACGCACACACACACACACACACACCAAGTAATTTGAATAGAAACAGCCAGTATGCTGCTGTGGCCTGTTGTATTTAATTTCATTGGTTTTCAGTAATTCCCAATTCCCTGAGCCGTATTGATTAAAAAAAAAATAAAAATCCCGAAGGTCATTATTGAGCAGGTGAAAAGGAGTGCATTGAAATGCAGTTAAGGCCATACATTTGTGACCACTTATTACGGGAAAGTGTTGCTCTTTAAATAAAAGCATTGATTGCGTTTAGTGTATATGAAGTGAACCTAAAGAAATTCATTTATCCAGATGTTGTTAAAAAGAACCCAGTATGCAAAAACGAATGCATTGAATGTTTCTTTGCATTTGCAACGCTTTCGTATTTATTTTTAAAAGGCTTCACCACTTAAGCCTTATTGTCAATGGCGCGCTACACGATCTGAAACAGAGATTATACAGAATGCATTAGACACATTCACTGTATTCGCTTTATGCAGTATTTGTGCAGGCGTATGTCCTTGCCTAGTTCAATCAAATCAACTACCGTGAGTCCACGCAGCTCATTCCTGAAGCGGCGCGTGTGTGTAACTCCGGCCGTATAAAAGCAGCCCATCATTGAGAGAAGGCTTGTGGCATCATCCTTTAGAGGGGGAAAAAAAAAGGAGACAGTGATGCACCTGCTAATTATCATCTCCAGCTGGTGAGTTAAATGGAGATCTGTTTTGTGGGCCACCTCTGACCCCATGCTCTTTACTCTGCGCACTTCAAACCCTGTTGGGGAGTCGGCGCTGTAGAGTTTAATGAGACGCCATGTTTGCAGCACTTTCATCCCGAGCTATCTTGCCTTGATGTGAATTGAAAAGATCACAGCTACGGGGAAAAGACCTATACCGGAAAGGCCTCTCTGCATAGATTATGAATATCATAACTCACTCCCCTTCCCTCACCCCCCCCCCCCTCTCTCTCTCTTTCTTACTCTCTCTCTTTCTCGCTCTCTCTCTATCCACCCCCTACAATACCAGTGCTTATAATTGGACCCAATGGGGGACTCTGCCTTTGATCAGATCATAGGCTCAGAGACTTTACACTAAAAAATGTCACTCCCAAATAGGTTGATCACCTGTAGAGCTAAGCTTCCTTCTGATGCCCCCTCCTGCTCATGTCTCGTTAGTGATACTCAAAGTATAATAGTTAATTAGTCTGACAGATCTGTTGCTGAGATTGCATGCTTGATGAGTTGTTTGTGACTATCCAAAATCCTATTATTAATCTGAAGTTTGCGGTTACGCTTATCGCATGCATGAACAAATGGAGGGAAGGGGAAAAAAAAGGAAAATTGCTGAATGTTTTAATTGACCAGGATGATACTTTTCAAGAATGTATTAATTATTATTAATTTATCAATTCAATTAATTGAAAATTATTAATGTTTAAATTTGCTGGTTATTATATACTGCGTTGCAGTGACTATTAAACATAATATTTCACCAATGACTCTTATTAGCAGAAGAATTGCAGTGCAAGCTCTCCCTTTGTGTACTGTGGTTTTTTGTTTTTTTCTTTGTTATTGTTTTGGAGGAGACTATTAATGCATCAACATAAAATATTAATCCACATCCAACTTTGCGTAAACCTGAAGCTTCTTGACCCATTGCGAATACAGAAATGGCATTTATTTATTATAGATGCCTTATAAAGATACAAGATAAAATTTCTCCTAAAGGCTCATGCACATCTGTAACAGCAGCTTAGGGGACGCTGTGGGTTAAAAGAATAAAAGAGCTCGGCGTTACGGGAATGTCCTTTACAAATTTACAAACCTTACTACTGAACTTCTTTTTGAAGGTTTTTTTTTTTTTTTAAATAAATCTCATGCCATACACTGTTTCAGTTACAGGCACTGAATATTCAACAAAGGCTTTACTGTTCATTTTAAGGCCTCTTTGCCTGAGTTAAGGTTTCTTGTCCTTGCTTGATATTCAGTGGTAAAGCAAGTTGAACTGATTGTTGACACGCAAAGCCTAGGAACTCATGTAAATAAGGCTTTAGCACACAGTGTGCTCATTACAGCCTTGACTAAACCTTTGAATGTTTGCAGAGTGTTAAAACTCACTCCCTGGATTTGTTGTGCCGGTATTGTATACTGGAATATACGATAAGAATTCAGTTCTATTAGTGACTGTAAAATGCTCTAGCAAGGACAAGGGTGGTTCTCTGACTCGTGGTTCCTCTAAGACGTAACATAAGAGGCTACCTCCGCCTGTTTTCCCGCTCCAGCTAATCTGAAGATGAAAACGCCCAGCTCTGTTGCTGGAAGTCCATGATTGGCCATCGCTTCTTTAGACAAGACCAGACAGAGGAAGTGAAACATTCTTGAAATTCTGAGAGCAGGCTGCTCGGTTTTGCACAATCCAGTTTATCCTGATGTGTTCGCTGCGTAAACGAACGTCCAGTAATGGGGGGCTACACCATTATTAATTTCTGTTTCAACTGTATTGACGTCATTATTGATTCATTTGCATACGTAATAGAGACTGTACTCATGCTGTGAATTGCAAGTCCTACATGTCCCTATGAATGCAATCATGCAAGTCAAGAACCTTTGTTAAAGTGCACATGCACTCCCCAGCCACTTTAATAGGAACCCTGATACCCCTGCTCAGTCATGTGGCAGCAGCATGCATAAAATGCAGTTAATGTGTAGACCAGAATGTGATCTCGGTGCCAGAAATGTCTTGACGATGAGCGCGGTCAGCCTCTGACCGGTAAGCCACAGTAACTCGTATAATCACTCTTGACAATCACGGGTGCAGAAAAGCATCTCCGAATGTACAAGCTGAACGAGCAAGAGCAGGAATCTGAGGCTGCAGTGGACACAGGATCATAGATTATATATGCATTACACTGCTTCCTTTCTTTTTTCCCTTTCACACCCTGCCTTTAACTCAATTAACAGAGCAGCAGGTGCTCTTGGCAGCACAACAGAAAAGCTACAAGAGAAGTGAAGAGGCTCGTCTCATTCTTCCTTTCTTTCTCTCTCTTATTCTCTTTCATGTCTAGGGGGGTCACCTGCAAATATGACACTTCACACTCCGAATGGTTTTGCCTCTTCCTCCATGATTTCAGAGGTGCTATTTTAACACTCTCTCCCCCTCAGGTCTCGAGTCTGAAGAGTAAGCTGAAGAAGCAGTCGACTGCCACGGGCAGCGGAGTGGCTCGGGCCTTCATGCGCTCTCAGGCTGCACTGTTTGGCTCCTATCGAGATGCTCTGAGATACAAACCCGTAAGCTTGACTTCTGCCTCTCCTTCACTCTCTTTTGAGTTGAATTACTGCAGCAGATCCTGACTATGTGCTTCGTATCGCTCTATTCATTCGGCGAAGCAGATCTATTACCGGTTCCCGTTTCTGCTCTGAATCACCCCTGTTAAAATAAGCATTGTCCTTTTTAACCACAGCAACATTAATATGTCTGTCATGCTGTCAGTACTTTTTTCGCTTGTTCTTTTTTTTCTTTAAACCTCACACAGACCGGAGCCTAAGGATCCTTGGTTCTGGTAGACTTTCAGTGCTACCATTTAAAGGCAGCTGAGCACCACACCATCCATAAGCAAAGAGAAGAGGAAGGAATGGGGCCGGGAGGGAGGGGGTGGGGGGGCGTTAAGGTGGGCCTGTCTGTTTCAGTGAAATGTCAGAAGTTGAAAAGGCAGGACAATCTCTTTGAAGCCTTCTTTCAGCTCTGGTGGAGTATTGTTCTCAGGCCTTCTCAACTCCTGAAATGGGCTTTTCACTCTCAAGCCCAGCAAAAACAAAATATGCTCCCTGTTTGTCAAATATGACTGTCTTTGTTGGAAACATAATTGATGTTGTAATGCTGGTGTGTACACAAACGGACTCTTTCTCAGAGAATACAAAGGAGCGTGCGCAGAAAATCTTCAAAGCACCGTCTCAGCTCAGGGACATTAAATCTTTATATTGTGATTGCTATTGTTTTTTGGATTCCTTTTCTTTTATGCTCACCTTTAAAACTCACTTTGAAAGCCCGTTTCTGTTTGGGAAGGAACAACCATGTAATATTTAAGTACTCTGGATTTTGCCCCTAGAATCTTTTCAGTCTAATTTCCATGTAAGTATAATCACCATCCAGTGAAGGTGCAACATTTGTAAACTACAGCTGCTGTTCAGAATATTTTCTAAATCAATTTTTTTTTTATTTTTTAAATAAAATACTGAATACAGTACTGAATGTTCGATTAGTCTCAACCTTTGTGTCTTTTCTGCGCTTTCCTCAGATGTACTGCCATATCTGATTTGAGATTTTAGAACTTCGACCTTCATATCCTGATACGTTTCCATACAGGACATTTTGGGAAATAATGTTTCCTTTTTAGTGACGGACCATTTCCAAAAGGCCAAATATAGGTGTAATATTTCAGAGGCTTTATGGCCATTCCTGTGCTGTAATGTTCTCGACTCTGCAGCGTCCTTGCTGTGCAAATCTAAAGAGTGTCTGCCATTGCGGTGAGCTATTCGAATAAATTATGTAGTTCAGCTTTATGAAGCCCGTATGCCTTCACACCAGCAGCTTTACAGTGCACTGAGGTCTAACTGAGCTGTAAATGAAACAAAAGCAGGCAAACCGTAATGAGCTCCTATGCAACGGTGGTAATCGCAGTCTTACTGTGTACAGATCGTTAAAGGTGACTGTGGATCTTCAGTTATTGATCCAGACAACAAAAACGCTTTTACTTTTCAAGATTGGTTTTATTAGCAAAAGCATGGCAGTGTTTTAAATAGCAGCATGAAATATTCACATGTGTTATGATCACTTGTAAATAGCTTTTTCGCTATGAGAAATAAAGTAAGCGTCCTGCTTTCCAGGGAGAGCCAATCACCTTCTGTGAAGAGAGCTTCGTTGCACATCGCTCCAGCACCATGAAGAGTTTTCTTGAGATGGCTGTGAACCTGCAACTCTTCAAGCAGGTATGGCACGACCGGAGGAGAGACACTCTTTCTGTCTTAATCCCACCATCTCTGGTTTTGCTCGAGTATTATTGTCGACTTTTGCTACCGTGGCCTTCTGTAGAGATGTTTTTTGACTGGATGTTGTGTAATGGTTCTGGTAAGCAGTTACTGATTACGAGAATATGGTTACCTTGATTGACATAAACGAGTTGAGACCCGGTCGATTCATAGACAGGGGTGCTCAGAGATCTTCTGCGTTTTAGTTTCTCCCATAAAAAGGACCCAGTACGCGTTTAATCACTTATGTATTTTGCTGCTTCCTCATAACCGATAGCGACCGGCGGTTCGAAGACATCGAAGCGGCAGCATTTAAAAAAAGAGCCCTTATCTCGTGCCCTGTTCTGACCATGAACCACGTCGGTGCTGAGAAAGCGAGCGCCGGCTAGCTGCCAAGAGAAAGCAAGGGAAGCCTGTCAGCCACGACCTGCTTTCCGTCTATGACCCTCCACACCCCTCCTCCAAACGCTCGCACACATCCACACACATATCGCTCACCTTCCTCTGCTTCTTGTTCACACTGCCTGCGAGAAAGTGTAATGCACTCCTGTACTCCCAACACACACACACACACAGCTGGTGTGCTCTAGTTCAGTCCGTTGGCACCATTTCTTATCTCTTTCTGTCTTTTGTACAGTGTAGTCCATTAATTACTGATACTTTCTGATTGCAACCACTATACAGTATTTAGTTTATTGCCAGAACTATAATTAATATACTTTAATGACTCGTCTTTGCCAGACACATGTCTGGACATTGAATGTGACTTACCCAGTATCCAGAACAGAGGAAGTGCATGTAATATGATCCCACACTAAGAGGCAGTTTTGGGAATTTTTTTTTTTAACACGGGTGCTAATTTACTATGATTAGCTGCACGATTAAGGCGTTGACGCAGAAGTCCACATGAACACTGCACGCGTCGATCAATTAACGCTGTTCCGTCTTTAAATTGCTCTGTGCATTGGGTGTGATGTACACAGTAGTTAATTGTTTACAATTTGCATTTATTGTTATCTTTTCTTGCATATTGCAGCAAATATTCGGCCTCATTTATCAATGTGTTTGTAAAGTAAGTGTTTGCGTAAACGTTTCTGCTGAATTTAAACATTTTCAGTACATTAGCTGATGAGTGCATGGCCCAGCTGATTTGCATTTGGTCACGCCCAAAGAAATCCATAAAAGGCAAAGCTCAGAGAGCTGAAAGGATGGGTAAACGGCAAACAAGATTTCCTTATAGGAAGAATTGGAAGTTATTTTATCTCTGCTAATAATATATATATATATATATATATATGTATGTATGTATGTATGTATGTATGTGTGTATATATATATATATATATATATATATATATATATATTTATTTATTTAACAGTATTACAGCACTTGAGAAGGCATAAAATCAAGTGTCAAATTACAGAAAAGGTGAATTAAATGGAAATGGGTTGACATGACGTTTCCTGTTTAGATCACACAGGAAAACTGCTGTTATTTATTTATTTATTTGTTTATATTTAAAGCATCTCCGCGACTCTCAGCTTGAAATCTCTTGCACAACAATGCGCCCTCCCCGATGCTGTTTTGGACGAGCTGGAGGGTGTGTGTCCTGAGGAATTCCGCAAACTAGGGAGTATACAGCACATTGCAGCTTGAGACATACCAGATCAGTCACTTATCGGTCACTTGGTGCTGGCTCGAAAGTGTTGCACAACGTTAACACAAGATGCCATATCAAATGCAACCGACTTGGATCCGAGTCATTACAGTGTGCCCTCCTTTTGTACAGCAGTCTGCCCGTATTTGTCTTACTTTATGGATTTATGTTAGCTTCCATTCTTTGTTGTATTTCTTTAATAGTTCTTTAGTTAATGCCATTAATAGGAAATAACTGGGTTTGTGTAATTTAAATGCACAAGCTACTTAAACGTGGCAGTATAATCCACGTATAAAAGTGCATCAGGTCAGAAGTCAACGTATATGATTTGAAACCAATAAATATAGGTTTGCATTAGTTAGTTGTACTTTGCATAAATTTATATCGGGTCAAGCTAGGAAGAAAAAGCTTTTCCAAAATTACAGGTTTTTTGATACTAATACTATACATTTCTTTGCTCCTAGCAACGAGTTACGAATAAATCCGTTCGTATCCAGCTTGAGAAAATGAAGCCCGATGTCAGTAATGTGAAGTTTGTCATCTAAACCGAACCAAAATCACTGTCCGGTTACAACGGGCAAATTTATTGGATGCGGTTTTATGGCCTTTTTGTGACAAGTTACAGGAAGTTAAATTTCCCCAAAAGCGTTGCACACACTACAAGCCAGCCTGCCGTGGTAATCCTCCATCTGATCTAAATTACAGAAGCACAGTTTAGTGAATGTGTCCGGAAGTCTCTCTCTCTCACTCTCTCTCTCTCTCTCTCTCTCTCTCTTTTTTAATAACCTGTGATACTGTGATTTATGTTGCAGTTCATTGATGGCAGACTGGCCAAATTAAATGAAGGAAGGGGTTTCACAGATGTCTTTGAGGAAGAGATCACAGAGGGGGGCTTTTGCGGAAGTGAGTGGGATTTTCGCTATTTGGTGGAGGAAAAAGAAGGAAAGAAAGAACCTTTATGTTTGGAAATATTCCTGCAGATTAAAGGGGGAAACGGTATATGAATGGTTAATGATTGCTATTGCAGCGTGTGCATTGTAACATGACGAAAGTGTGTAGAAGAGCAGAAATTTCTGTGTAATTTATATTACATGGGCGTGAACATCTTATTTTTGCTCTGTGAACTGATGAGTCATTTAATGCTCCCGCAGGTAATTCTAGGTCTTATCAACAGTGGATGCATACTGTGAAGGTAAGCAGGAGTGCACTGTAGAATTATTTAATCTAATGAATATTCATTTCACCTCAGTAATCATGCCCGTTGGCTGGAACGTATTTGTCTCTCACCAAAGCTTAAGTGATTAAACATATCCAGTTGCTCTTGAAGCACATAAAAGTCAGGCAGCTATGCCATAGCAAACGAAACACGGCGGCAGAACAGTTGAGATGTTGAGACGACACTGATGTGATATGACAGCCAGTCATCTGAGATGACACATGGTTTCTGGCAGGAAACACCACCATTACTCAATAGACTGAACAAAAGAGAGAAGCCTCCCCATCCATATGTCTTGCTTTTCCCCCCGTTATGCCGAATTAATTCTTCGGAGTGCCAGTTTCCAAAGGTTTCATGTAAAGTTCACATCTTCTGACTGACACAAATCTATAAAAGTGTCTTCACCTCTGACCTGCTTATCAGGACTTGAGATGTAAACCCGATGGCGTTAGAGAAAAATTTAGCATGGTGGCTTTCCGTAGGTGAGTGGGAGGGTGGGTGAGTGCGTGTGCACGTACGTACGTTTAAACAGTAAACATACGTGCTCTGAACAGTATATGATATACACTTTATGTCTCATTTCAAATAAATTCTGGTTTGGATAATTACATATTGTTCCATCTGCAAAACTATTTTTTTTTTTTTTTTAAATTCCGACTATTTCCTCGTTAAATGATTAATGACGATATTTTTCCTACCCAGAGAGGCGTGAATAAGGCAAGCCCGGCTGTGAAATCTGCTTATAAGATTGTAAGTTTCCTTCCTATGTAGAGCAAATTCTGCTTTACATTCTAACCATTGAAAGCTTTGACTAAGACATTGGCAAGTCTGTTTTCTAATGTAACATATAACTTATATATGTAACACAGCTTCTTCTTTTTTTTACTTTGGTGATCTGATTAGTGTTGGTGTTCAGATTCATGTAATTAGTTATAGTTGAATTTTCTTGAAATTATACATTCTGTTGTGTTTTTTCTTTCTTTCGTTAAAGGCAAAAGTTCATGCAAAAAAAGGCTTGCGCGGCGTGAAGGACAGGATCAGACTTAAGGTGAGACTATCAGTTTTTCAGCTTTCCAATCACATACCTGTTGTGCTTCGAACGCGCCTGGCTACTGACTGAACTCTAGCTAAACTCTAGAAATCTAACTCTTTGCCTGTCTCTGGTTAGCTAAACAGCACATGACATGATGGGAAATTTGGATGATGGGCAATTGAACGTGTGTGTTTGTGTGCGCGAACACACCCATTTATGCATAAATAAAGGATTTGAATGACCAAAATGAAATATAAATGTTTGTAGATTTATGGGATATGAGAAGAATATGCCCTTTGTTGTTGTATCATCAGACACTAGTTCTGTTAACACTACAAATTCTTAGTTGTCCTTTCACTTATTTCCTCTCTCTGTCGTTCTTCTGTCTGTTTCTCCGTCCTTGTCATTATGTTCTGCAGGACACTGAGGATGAGGGTGGTCTGTACAGTGCAGGTTCTCCCACCAGCACTAAAAGCCTTTCACCGAGGAGGCTCCAGAAGAGAAGGGTGAGTGTAGTGTGTCTAAACACACACACACACACACACACAAGCAGTCAGATTGTCCGTTTGAACACCAGTAATGCTCACATCCCTCGGTAGTGGGAAGCCGGAGCTAAGAATGACGTCAGTTTGGACTCTGCACATTTTCGCTACAAAGTGGGGAAACACCGTGGACGCCTCAGGGTTTGTCTTTTGTTTGAAACAATCTAGCCAGATAATTATATTTTCCGCGTTAAAACAGCAATCAGTGTTCTAGATTTAACAAGCGAATATATCTGTATATTGACTCATATAATGCAGATACTTTTATAAACAATATAATTCATTTAAATGTGAAAAGTGCTGCTTTGTTTAATTCTGATGCCTTGAGCAGCCTGCTGATGCGATGCCATTTGCTGAATGTGGAAGAACTCGTAGTTGAAAAGGCTACCCTAAGTTCCAGAGTAGGAATTTCAAGTTCAAGGGCCATCTTCTTCAGATTTTCCTGGTCGGAGGTCAGGAATTATAGGTTGACCTCTAGTCAAACTGTGTGCATGTGCGTGTGTGTCATATTCTTTCTCACTCTTTGTGTGTATCTGTGTGCGTCTTTGTGTCAGTGTGTGTGGATATTGGTGTGTGTGTTTTTGTGTGTCTTTCTGTCTCTCTGTGTGTTGATATTAATCTGTTTTTGTGTGTGTCTGTGTCTCTACGTGTGTGTGTGTGTGTGTGGATATTGATTTCTGTTTTGACAGTCTGTGTGTATATGTATTCTTTGGTCTGTGTGTGTTGTTATTGGTCTGTTTGTGTGTGTATCTATCTTTGTGTCTCTGTGTGTGTGTCGATATTGGTTTCTGTGTGTGCGTATGCATATGTGTTTACGTGTCTGTGCGCCTGTCTGTGTGCGTGTCTGGCGTGCGCATGTGTGTGTGTGTGTGTGTGTGTGTGTGTGTGTGTGTGTGTGTGTGTGTGAGGCTCAGTGATGTGTTGCCAAGCCCAGGCACCAAATCAGCACAGAAGATGGCCTCAATTCCTTCCACTCTCCTTTCACACTCACAACATCACTGATCAGATTTTATTCTGCCAGTACTGAGGGTCAGTGGTTTTAATTTTTTATTATTGGAATTCTCTCAAGTGCATCTCGTGAAGAAGACAGGAAATGTGTGTCAGAAGATAAATTTGTACATAATTAGAATGATACATAGCCTGATGTCCAGACTGGTGGGCGTTAATGTTTTATTTTTTATGTCATGATTAGATTTATATTCGTGGTATTGATGGTAATATTTACACTGCAGGTGTATAAAGCAATGCCATTATCTGTATCTGTTTAGTTCTTTGCATGCGTTATCATATTCAGCTAAAATGGGTGGAAATGGGCGTGGTCTGCACCATAAGGTTTTTTTTTTTTTTTTTAATGTTAACCTTACTATGATGTTCTGAAAAACATTGGAAAAAAATAAAGGGCTGCTGGACAAATTTACGAAGTATAATAACAAATAACAAATTGTAGAACGTAACTTTATTGAACTGCTGAACTTTCTGGCTTTCTAGATCTTTCCACCTTCTATTTAATGTTACTGAATGTGCAGGAACTCACACTAACTAACTGTTTGAAAGCAGTGATGTCTTTCCCAAATCAAGAAACTGTTATTTAGGCTACAGCTGACGAAAATAGCCATCTAATAATATTTTACCAGATTTACTTCAGTTCTTGGGCTTGTTCCATTTAGGAAGATCAGACAAGTTCACTGGACATGCTTTTAAGATCTACTATAAAGCTGGAACTAAGTCTCTCACTCTCAAAAAGAGTTTCTTTTAATAATGATGGACAACGATGCATGATGAAAAACACATGCAGTCAACGCGCAAGTTTTACGTTTATATTTTTAAAATATATATATATATATATATATATATATATATTTGAGAGCCCAGCAGAGATGTGCAGCTCTGTGCACAGTGTGGTCTGTGTGAGCTATATGGAGCAGCAGCTCAATAAAATAAAAGCATATTTCTTTTGTTTGTACAGTGGCCATGGAGTAGCCCTAAGCAGACATGGGCACATTCACTTTTCTTTTGAACATGTTTTATCATTCTGTTTCTAAAAACGCATTCTAGGACATATTACTATATTAACTGATTTTATAAAATCTTGCTCAGTTAAAATAACCCTTGGCGTGTTTGATTTTGAAAAGGAAATTGCCGTTAGTGGGACTGTAGCACATGATCCTGCATTTGCCATTGTTTTTCCAAGTAGTTCTCAATTTTGCCCACGTTGAAGCCCTTACTTCAGGTTTGTTAAAAAGTAAAATAAAACCTAAAAATAAGAAGTGTTTGATAAGGTCTTCTGTTGCTAATCATTAAAAATGCCAATTTAGTTCTCTTTTTTTTTTTTTTTTTTGGGTGCAGAGTTTTTCGAGGCAAGTCTTTACACATCCCATAATCATACAAAGACACAATTACCAAGTGTCTGTAAACACTGCAGGAAAACTATCTTTCTCTTAAACTGTTCATGATTCCATCTCTGCTTATGCTGACAAAATGAAGAGTGCTCAGACCTCACACCCAAGCTCACCTCATCTGATCACTGACTGTTCTTTCACCCGTTTAATTAGCTTGGTCATTTGTTGTGTTGTGTGTGTGTGTGTGTGTGAGTGAGAGAGAGAGATTCTGGGGGGTAGGTGTGGGTATTGAATAAGTAGTACAAAAAGGTGTAGAGCCAGAGGTCTTCCAATTAGGGCCTTTCAGAGAGAGACCTGACCCCCTGCCACCCTCATCCTTCCTTGCTCAGCTCTACAGTAACGGGGCCCTGGGGACTTTACGCCCCCACACAAAGGATGTCATATCCGGCAATGCAAGTGTGTTCTTGTGTATTAACACAGTGGTGTTGACACAAAGGCCCTCAGCACAATCAATGGCTAAATCAATCAGCACTGCAGTTCAGTCTATCATTATCTTTGACATGATGACCGGATGAAGTGTTTCACATGTCTAATACACTTTCCAGTACAGCAGAGGAACTATTTCCAACGGAACCCTATGAACACTCAGTTCTGTCTTGTTTCACCTTTTAATTGTAGTTTCTTTAGTTTCTTGCATTATATTTGCATCATGTAGCTACAGAAGTATTCCAATGGGATGCGCTGCCTGCATCTATCCATATATATATATATATTTTTTTTTTTTTTTTTTTTTTTTTTTCCCTAGTTAAAGTGGTCAGCTGGAATGAATAACTTTAGCATGATGAATAGCTTGGGCTTCTGAAGGAGGTGACGCGAAGGTTTCCTGGCCGAGCCTGCATGCCAGTAGAAGGCATTCTGGGTGTCTGTGGCGTGGCCTGGAGCCTAGTGCAGCTGATTGCTGCTCATCTGCATGGTCCTGCTTCTCCTGAATCAAACGTGTGTGTGTGTGTGTGTGTGTGTGTGTGTGTGTGTGTGTGTGTGTGTGTGTGTGAGAGAGAGAGAGAGTATGATGGCTACGAATATGGCACACAGCCTCTGGGGAAGGAGTACACACATGCACACACGTATACAGCCACACACACTGGATGAGAAGGGCAGATGTATCCCCCTCAGCCAAAGCCAGTCGAGCAGCTCTGCATATGAAAGAAAGCCCTGCTCAAGTAGTGTATAATTCATAGATGTCTCTGCTTGCAGCTCCTAGGCCTCCAACTTCATTTCCATACTGCTTTATGCAGTGACCAGATCATAGGAGTGCTGTTACGGTTTAAAGTGTCCGATGATACTGTCCTCATCCTCAAACATCTTTTTAAAAAGACATGTCTGATCTGCATCACATGTCTTCAACAAATCCGTATTCAAACCTTAAAAACAAGTTTTAATTCTTCATGTTTTCTTATCTATTTTAAACACATATGTGTGTGCGTGTGCGTGTGTGTGTGTGTGTGTATATATATATATATAAATGGTGTGTGTGTGTGTGTGTGTGTGTGTGTGTGTAAAAAATATGAAATCTCAAATCAGTTGTGTCTCATTGGAATAAACCACAATGATGGCCTTTTGTTTGTTTTGGTTTTTTTTTTGTTTAACGCTTTTTGTTTGAGGAATATTGTATTAACCAGCGATTTAGCATGACTCCTCTATCTTAGCCATTTATTCCAAATTCATCTTTATCTTTCATGCTGCCTGATGCATATTTTATAGTTTTGTGTGTAATTGTAACTATAACTCCACTGTGACTCATTGTGAGTCTGGACGACTGCCAGAGTTGGGACAGATTTGTTGGTTGTCAAAAAACATCGACATACAAATAGAGAAACAGCTCTTGGCTATTGGGCAGCTTTATGCGACCTAAGGAGCAAACGGCACATCTGCATGGCTGTGGTGTGATGGATGCACTGCTTTTTAGTGGTTGGCAGAATTCTGTACCCCTTAGGATGGGAATATCATTTCAGTCGTAACCAAACTGCCATCTACTGGGTGCTTCTAAAACATCACACACAAACACACACACACACACGTCAAGTTAAAGAAGGCTGGCTTTTAAAAATATGATGCGCCAAAACGCTTCCCTCTGATATTCTTGAAGGCGTCTTTCAGCATAAGCCAGTCAAAGGTTTGGCTGCGGCATGGGCTCTAAAGGCACTGGAAGAGTTTGTTTGTGTTTTCCAGGCATGCCTTCCAAGCCTGCCAAGCGAATGAGATCAGCGGACTGTCTAAAATCGGCATGTGAAACACATAATATGAGCTTTGCTATTATACTGGCAAAAGGAATATGCTGAATTGGAAAGCCCTGCAACGTAGCCTCTAGAAATGATCCACTGATGAAAACAACTGCTATTATCATAATGATGAATTATTTGTAGAATATTAAGATTTCAAGCTTCATTGTTAAGACAGTCCTCGAAGTCCTCACAGAAATGGAAGAGATGTGCATTCTGACACTCGCAGTATGCCATTAAACCATTGACCTTTGTGTGATTTTACAGTCTACCAATTAAAGAAACTTTGTCCAGAGTGAGAAGACTTGGTCTGTGTGACTAGCTGTGTATTACTCCGATTCAGCATAGCCCTATTTCCCACCAGGACCTAAATGAGCAGTTACATATGCAGACACCAAGCTGTGGCAGCTCAGTATGTCCCTTCTGATTTAGTGCATATATAACAAAGTCAAATAGGCACATGGTCATGCTTTCTTTTGTTTTATTCCAAACTAGTGGTTTTGGCCAGGCAGAGCCTGATTGCTTAAACCGTTGATTCTTTTTTTTCATATGCTGTGTCTTTTCTTGGCCTATTTCAGTGCACCGAATATAACCATGGAAAATATGAAAGGCAAAATGAGCAAGTATTATTTGTAAGCTTTATTTTTTTTTATATCTTTCTTCATGTTGCTGGTTTAGTGAGGCAAGTTTAAGTGACTTGTGACTTTCTCAACTGTCATAATCCATCATTTTCTCTTTGTCTCCAAAAGAACTGCATGATTAGAGTACCATGGCATATGAAAAGAAAGTAGCAGAATTTAGCTGAATTCAGTAACATGGTAGTGTTTTTGTGAGGCTGATGGGAAATTGTCTGTAGTCTGTGTAGGGAGGTGTAGAGCTGTGTGTCTGAGAGGTATGTGTTGCTGTTCTAGGAAGAGAAGGCATTGGTGCCACTGTACTTACCTTGTTTTAATAAACAGCTTCAACTTTCAAAGAAGGAAACTGCACGCCACAAAATCCTGCTTAATGAACTAAATGAATGAATTCAGTGCCAAACACTAAAACATGGACTTTAAAGGCACATACTGTACATAGCCTCAATGGGTCAGAGGTAGTTCTAAAATTTTAGTCTCTCAGGGGTAGACTCACAGCCTTCTGGAGAAACTCTGGACGGCAGCACTGCACTGAGTGGCGGATTTGTGTAAGTGATCTTAATTACAGTTTTCCAAAACTTTTTGCAGTCTTGAAGATAATTCCACAACTTCGCCATCTCTCATAAACACTCTGCAAATGACCGTCACTGTTTTGCAGGTGCACCAAGGTGACTTACTTCAGGTCAGAGTGGCTCACAGTCCAAATTTACAACCCTGGCAAGAATCCTTTAAAGCCTTTTGGAGAATTCGAGGTCTAAACTTCCCTGTAATCACTTTCATTATAGCTCCCAGCTACCAGTGAACAGGGTAATCAGAGCCCAACATGTGTTCCTGTTTATTCAAAGGGTCTTAAGTGGCCGGCACACACGCTTCCTAGCTTTTTTTTTTTTTTTTTTTTTTGCAGAGGGCCGATTAACCCTTTTGGAAGGCTTATAGACCACAAGTCCACTTGACCTCGGTGGCTGCTGCTTGTGCATTTTAAATGAGATGAATAGGTGGATCGGCCATCGGCTAGTCAAAGCCAGGCAAATTTGTGAACCATTTCCCCCCAACATCCCACATCTGTCAAGGACTGCGTTTCCTGTCTCCTACCACTGGACACTGTAAATGACCTCTTGTTTCGCAGTCTGCTTTGATAATGTGGCAAGCAGCCGTTTATGGTCTGTGTTAGTGACTGTTCATAGATACATGTGTGTGTGTGTGTTGTGGGAATGCTATTTAATGATGGTTTGCCAAGCCTGGAGCCACAGCATGGGGCCGTGCCCTATAATTCTTCACTTCTTTAATTTGCCAATTAAAAGTGTTGCACAGGTGTGTTACAAAGCTCAAGGATTAGCATTCTGAATGCGCTGCTCTGGACTGATGAATTATTGTCTCTTTGCAAGGACTGGTGGAAGATAAACACGTAATACTTGACCTTATGCTGCATACTGAGCAAATTTGGGCTCAATAGTACTTCTCCTAATGGTTGGATTTTTTATTTGTTTTGTTCTTTGTCAGCACCAAAATTCCCAAAAGTATATCGGCTTTCCGGACTATCCCATCGACATTGAAGAGGAAGTGGACTCGGCTAGCAAGTAAGGACCTGAGTTGTGTCATTCATCACTAAGATAGTCAACTGTTATTTGTACAGAATGTATCTATATTCATTTAAGGTTTTTTTCCCTACAAATATTCCTTGTGAATTTTGTGAACTGTCCTCCAGCACTCTAGTACCTCCTAAAATATCCTTAAGCTATAGCAATACTGCCATCTGGTGTTCATCATTTCTCTAACGTTGACCACTATTCTACTGAAAAGCAGTATAACAAAGATGGAATGCTGTGAAAAATGTAAATAAAAGCAGAATGTGATTTGCGAATTATGTAAACCCATATTTAATTGAAAATAAAACAGAAGTGTTAAAACTGAAGTTTTATTGTTTTGTGGAAAATGTACGCTCATTTTTAATTTGATGTCAGCACCATATTTTTTAGAAAAGTTGGAACAGGGGAAACAAAAGACAAAAGTTTTGTAATGCTAAAAAAAAACACCTGGTGGAGCATCTCACGACTAAAAATGTTAATTGGCAACAGGTCAGTAAAGTAATTGGGTATAAAAAGAGCATCCCAGAGAATCAGAGTCTCTCAGCAATAATGATGGGGAGGGGATTTCATCATCTGTGGTACGTAATATCATTAAAAGATTCAGATAATCTAGAGAAACCTCTGTATACAAGGGACAAGGCTGAAAAACAACATTGGATGGCCATGATCATCAGGCCCTCAGGTGGAACTGCATTAAAAACAGACTCTAGATTCTAAAAAGATTCTCTAGTGGGCTCGGAAACACTTCCAGAAACAATTGTCTATAAATGAAGTTCGTGGCTGATTCCACAAATGCAGGTTAAAACTCTAACATGCAAAGAAAAACGATATATAAACATGATCCAGAAATGCTGCTGCCTTCTCTGGGCCCAAGGTTTTTTAAAATGGACTGAGGCAAAATGGAAAACTGTCCTGAGGTCTGATGAATCAAGATTTCAAATTCTTTTTGGAAATCATGGATGTCATGTCCTCTGGGCTAAAGATGAGAAGGACCATCCAGCTTGTCATCAGTGCACAGATTCTGAAGTCAGCATCCGTGATGGTGTGGGGATGCATTAGTGTAAACGGCATGGGTAGCTTGCACATCTGGGAAGGCACCTTTAATTTTATAT
>JAQQZX010000007.1:1728260-1749601 GCA_030068355.1 Notoglanidium maculatum | reverse complement strand
ACCCACAAACACAGTGGTGGTCGCAGTGGAACACTCATTTAAACAGGTTGTTTCAGTGTCTGTGCATTTTTAGTGCAAACAAAGTACCAGTGTGTTTAAAATTAACAAATATTTCCAGTCCATTCTTTCTTTGATTTTCATTTCAAGAATATTTTTAGTTTAAGAAGTGATTTGACTTGAGACATTTCTGACAGAGCAAAACAGAGCTTATAAGATTGAATATTACAGGATATAATGAAAAATAATGCTTATCTGGAAGATTTTCAATGTATTTAATTTTCTTTGTAGTGAATGCCTTATCACTAACTATGGGATGTGAGAAGGTCAACATTCCCAAAGCGCCAACCAAAGACGAGATGTCGTTCAGAACCTATACAGCCCGGCGGCACTTGAACCGTGTTCGACGTGCAGCGTGCCAGTTGTTCACGTCTGACAAAATGGCAAAAGCTATAAAGCGCCTGGAGGTGGAGGTGGAGGCAAAGAGGTTACTTATTCGCAAAGATCGTCACCTTTGGAAGGATATAGGTGCGTAAACTGGAAGATCAATCGGTGCCGTTCTGGTCTGGAAACAAATTTATAATATATATTTTTTTTTTTAATTAAGATGGTGGTCAGAATGTGCAGACTGAACAGCTTTTTGAATCTCATTGCAGGTCAATTGTCATTTTTGGTTGCTTAACAAAGGCATCCCTGTTTGCTAACATAGTTGCTGTTAATAGTAGCTTACTGTGCAGTGCCTCAGACATTCCAAATGCAGTAAGCTTTAGAATATTTAATTTACTAATAAAAATTTATTTTCTTTTTTCTCTTAGGTGAAAGACAGAAAGTTCTGAACTGGCTCCTGTCCTACAATCCGCTCTGGCTGCGTATTGGCCTGGAGGTATTTCACTTCAGAAATACTGATGCATTAGTAATAATTCTGTAAGAGGCTGTTTGTACTCATATCATTCAATTCACACTCTTATTCCAGACAGTCTTTGGAGAACTGATTTCCTTGGAGAGCAACAGCGACGTCATGGGCCTGGCCATGTTCATGCTTGGGCGGTTGCTCTGGAATCCAGACATTGCTGCAGAGTTCAGACACACCAAAGTTCCTCACCTGTACAAAGATGGTAACACTCAGTACAACATTTTAATATTTCTATCAGCTGCATTAAAATAATGTCTCATATGTTTATTTATATTATTATTTAACAGGGCATGAAGAGACGCTGTCCCGCTTTACTTTAAAGAAACTGCTCTTACTCGTCTGCTTTCTGGACAAGGCCAAAGAATCTAGGCTGATTGAGCACGACCCCTGTTTGTTTTGCATGGATGCTGAATTTAAGGTTCTTTCATTTCTTATTTTGTCAGGTTAAGGGGCCCACGTTCGTGCTCTCAACACGCCTGAACCATTTCCATTCAGTTTCAGCAAAACCTTTTTAGATTTATTATTTAGCATAGCCAAGAGTTTGCATTCTTTACACCAAAGTTAAGACTTTACAAGTAACCTTGCAGATAAGATGGTACTAGTAAAATTGCTAATTTGTGCATAGCAACGGAACAAAAAATGGCAAAGGAAATTAGTCATCAGAAAAAATAAGATATAATCTGCTGCACAAATGCATTTTGGTGGCCAAACAAAACAGCAAAAGAGGGTGTATGTGGTATTCCATTAATGAACATCTAATGGCTTCACTGTACCACAGTGACTGTTTTATTGTCACCTGTTAACTGTGCCAATAAGTACAGAAGCCCTGACACACAAGGTGTGTAAATTTCTTTTTTTTTTTCTTTTTTTTATTTGAACTCATTTCAACTTACTAAATCATTATTTTGACTTGTAATACCAAGAAAACGTAACGACTTGGTAAGTTGTTACTTCGACTTATTACTAAACTGTTAAAGAATATATACAGTATAGTATTGTAGTGCATTATTTTTATTATAGTATATAGTGACTTGATAAGTCAAAATAAGATCCTAATTCAAAGTTTTGACATTGCAATTGAAAATTTTTTACACCTTGCTGTTCAGGGCTTTTGTTGATACGCACACAGCCTCATGACCTGTTGATTAAAACAGCAGTTTGTCTGGGTCTTTATGTTAAATATAAAAATATTTCTGTGATAGAATTGATCTATTCTAGAGCAGTGTGTGTGCCTTATTAAAACAATATTTATGCACAGCTAATATGTACATCTTGTGTAAGAAGTTGGACTAAAATTAATTGGCTTTTATGTTTTGCTCTTAGACAAGTAAAGATCTACTGCTGGCATTTTCACGAGACTTCCTCAGCGGGGAGGGAATCCTTCCACGCCACCTTAGCCTTTTGGGTCTTTCTGTGTCCCATGTCCAGACTCCCCTGGATGAGTTCAACTTTGCCGTGCAGAATCTTGCCACTGATCTTAGATGTGGCATTCGCTTGGTGTACGTTTAAGAGCTACATTTGCTTTTTTTTTTTTTTTTTTTTTTTTTTTTTTTTTTTTTGTTCCCTTTTTCCAGTTTAGACATGCTTCCAGAATTTGCACATTGCAATAGAATGTGCTACAATCTGTGCAGTTGTTAATTCAAAGTTATAATTTATGCTGAAAAGAAATTTATTTCCCAGTAATGTATTTAATGTATTATTTTTTTTAAATAGTTAATCATGACTTTTTTTTTGTAATATGTCTCAGACGTGTTATGGAGGTCTTCACCCAAAACTGGTCCCTGTCGAGTAAGCTGCGGATGCCTGCTATTAGTCGTCTTCAGAAGGTGCACAATGTCGACGTCGCACTGCAGGTGCTCAGAGAGAAAGGGGTTGACCTGAAGGATGAGCATGGTACTTTAAGTTATTAATGTGTGAAGGCTGAAATTTGTATCAGTCGGTCTGGCATTAAATGAAACATTTCTATCATTGATTATCTCTTCTTAATTGTGTGTTTTATTCTTCCTAGGAATTGTCATTGATCCCAGAGATATAGTAGATGGGCACAGAGAGAAGACTCTTAATCTCCTATGGAAAATAATATTTTCCTTTCAGGTATTGTGGTGTTTCTAGCGTAATTTCTTTAAATGGTCAGATTCTAAATTCATATACACTAGCCTCAGTGAGAAGTTTCTTTTAAACAATTATGTTAACACTTATTTTCTATACAAGAGATTGATTAACTATATACACTTGGTATTTAAATAGTGTGTTATGCCACAGTATTAACCTGGTAGTTTAGCTTGCACTAAACTCTGAAACCGATGCTGATAGTAATGATTTAAACTACTTTTTTTTTTTTTCCTTTTAAGGTTGAGATTCTACTTGATGTGGAGCAACTCAAAGAAGAAATCAGCTTCCTCAAGAAAACCTGGAGAACAAAACAGAAACTGCGTTCTTTAAGGGATGATAAATATGTTTTAAAGAGTGAAAAAGAAAGGACAACATTTGAACATCCCAGTGAGAAACTGACTTTGTTGCTGGACTGGGTCAACGCAGTGTGTGGCTTCTACAGATTGGAGGTGAGCTGTCATGTTTTCATATACAAGGATTCAAATAATTGACAAAATGCCTGATTTTTGTTTTTTTGTTTTTCTGATATGTATGCTGCCAGAAGTGACTAATGAGCACTGTCTATTGACTACGTTAATGGAAAACAGTTTCCCCACCTGGTCTGGGTTTCAATAGAATCACATTCTCTCACTCTTTCTAGGCTGAAAACTTTACAGTGTCATTCTCTGATGGTAGAATCCTTTGCTACCTTATTCATCACTACCATCCAAACCACCTGCGAGCTGAGGACATTCAACAGGAAACAACGCAAACTATTGAGTGTGACCTTCATTCCAAGGTGGAACTGAACACCTCCTCAAGTGACTCTGACTATTCCTTTGACTCCCTGGAGCAGAAAGGTATCATTTTATCAACTATTTGTCATCTATATAGCAGTATCTCATTACATTGATATTACCACACTACTATGGGCTGTTAGTCAGTCTTCACAAAACTAAATATTTGCTTATGTTGTGTCTGCAACGTGTGCTGCATGATATTAATGTCTTGTTTATAGAACTGTCGTATAAAAGCAATATTCACGCCCAATCATACTGTTGTATTCGTGAGCCTTAAAAAGTCTTAAATTCGGTTTGCTAAATTTAAAATCATAAAAGGTTTTAAAGTATTATTTTTACTGGCATGTAGTCTTAAGTTCTGTCTCATCAGATGATGTTTCAATATTCAATAAAATAAACGTGTGACTGATTATGGAGTCAAACGGCATGTGAGCATGCATAATTGCCATGGCAACCTCGCAAGCTCTAGCTTGTCTGGCAAGGTACAGTCCCTGCCACTCTGTGTGTTTTTGAGTGACCGCTCACTCCCCGGATGTTATTCAGTGCCTGCCGCTAGAATTCATATTGGGACGTTCACTGCACGTTGTAGATTCTGTCTTCTATTTCTCAAGTCAAGAAATAAACACACAAAAAGGATGAAATGTGTATTTTATTACTCTGAAGTGGACAGAGAACCAAGTCCAATGGAATTAATTTTTACATTTTCTCTTGTTAAATGTTGTTTTTGTAGCGAAAATTATATTATTTATTTCTGTTTGTGGTTTTAAAGACTTAAATCTGCTGTTAAAAATTGTGCACCCAGGTTGCAACTACTGCTTCATTATGCCATGTTCATCTCTGATTAAAAAATGGAATGTCTTTTAAGAATTTGTATTAAAGAACTATTCCCCTCTCAGGTTCGGTGTCCCCAACCGTGGATTTCAAAATGCTTCTTGAGAATGAGCGAAGAAATTTCCAACTCATAGGCTCAGCTGTGTCTTACCTTGGAGGCGTTCCTGCCATGATCACTCCAGAGGACATGTCCAACACAATCCCAAATGAAAAGGTGCAGTGGAATTACAGTTTAAAATGGAGTGAAGTATTGCTGTAATAAATGAGTTGCAGGGTTTTTAGGTTTGACGATTCACAATGGTTAGTCTCTATGATCTGACAGTTTACAATATTTAGTCATGGCCAATTCCCACCCACCAGACAGCTCCCCATCACACTCCGTGTAACACACTCCGAGGAAAGTGTTATCTACCCCCACTGTATTTATGAGCTCAGAGTCACTGTAATTGACATGGGAGATGGAGTATGCCACCCTTCCCTGAGGCATCAGTCTATGGCATCATTGGGATTTGAACTAACAATCTCCTGATGATACCAGTTCCATACCAGTTTCTTTCTCAAATATGAATCTCTTCAAAAATTGCGACCCATCTGTTTGGATTCTCCCTAAAGCACACTGTAGCACCTTTCTGAGTACAGGGATGTGACTGCACTGAAAATGTTTTGGCTGTGATTGAAACACTGCTGTTGTAAACATGTTCCATTGCTACCTCTGCTGTCACTCTTAGCAAGCGTGCGCACACAGACCTATATGTATACACATTACTTACAAACAAGAAGTTTTATGGGAAAGGCATTCTCAAAAAATAATTCTAAGCAAAAGGACAATTAGATGACAATTTCTATTAATTTAGTTTTTACTCTGAAACCCTAGTCTAAAAATGTCTTGGTATCATACCATGTAAAAATTTTGAAACCGTAAGAACCCCATTAAACACTTATATTATAATACTAGCGCAGAATGGTTTGAGGTTATAATTAACATGGCCTGTAAATGACATGAAGTTTGTTCTTGATAAGGTGGTTACATGCTACCTGTCCTTCCTCTGCACTCGACTTTTGGATCTCCGAAATGAGACTAGAGCTGCCAGAGTTATCCAAACTGCATGGAGGAGGTATAAGCTGCAGAAAGACATGCGCATTAATCAGGTAATGTACATGGTTAAAAACCCGGACCCTGTATTGTTTGACATCCAAATATTTCTCTAACACATTTTCCATAAACAGCTAAGGAACCAGGCTGCAAGAAAGATCCAGGCTCTAGTACGTTGCTTCATACAGAAAAAAAGGCTGAACAGACAGAACAAGGCTGCCACCGTCATTCAGGCCACCTTGAGACGACATGTAGCCCGAGAAGAGTTAAGAAGGTTAAGGGAAGCAAAACTCTTCGCTATGCAAGAAACCGCTGCAGTCTTAATCCAGGTATGAGACTAACTGCAAAAAAAATTATACAATGTATTATAAAATGAAAACATTAATATAAATATATATATTTTTTTCTGAGTGAAGCAAATTAAGAGGATTTTGGTTCAATTCTTATTTTTTGTCAAGTGATCATCTTTCCTTTGATCCTTTCATTCAAAGCTGCTCTTAAAGTAAATATCAAAATCAACTACATGTCCAATAACTCTTTAGCTTACAATAATAAAACTGTAAAATAGGCAAAAGTGGACTTTTATGGTGACCAAGCTGATGTACATGCATAAGTAGTGCTATGAAAGAGTCTTGGGCAATTCTAAAGAAAAAGATCCCTTCAATAAAACATGTAGTGTCTAGGTATCAAAATAATTTGTATATTAAGTAATAAACAGAAACCACGAATGGAACAAAAGAAATGAAATAGAAAATCAGCTTTCTGTTAACCTGCATAAGATCTTTTAGGTAAATTTTCTAAGGATCTTGTTGGGTAGCCAGTTCCAGTCATCTGTGATAATTATAGTTCACCCATCTCTGAAGGTAAAATCCCAGATAGCCTTGTTTTCATCATAAGTGTGGTCCATTACTTAATATGGTCCATTTTATCATATCGTTATAATACCTGTGTAGCAGACATTACACACTCTGTTTTCCTTGTACAGAAAACATACAGAGAATGGAAGACACACATTTTCCTGAAGAAGAATCATGCTGCAGTTGTCATCCAGACAGCTTTCCGAAAATGGCACACAAGAAAAATGAGTCTGAGAAATTCTGCTGCTATTAAAATCCAGGCATGGTACAGAATGCAACAATGTCAAAAACAATATCTGACCAAGAAATCCAAGGCTGTCCTTATTCAAGCATGGTTCAGGGGTAACCGTCAGAGGTGCAAGTTTCAAAGCCTGAAGAAGCGTCACCAGTCTGCTGTTGTCATCCAGAGCACTTTCAGGGCCTTCCTTGTCCGAAAGCGCATAGGTGAGATGAGGCAAGCTGCACTTTTTATCCAGATGTGGTATAAGGCCTGCTTGTTAAGGAAGACTGAGCAGAAGCGTTTTGAAGAGATCAAATATGTGGCTGTGAGGCTGCAAGCAGCATTCAGAGGATGGAAGGCCAGAAGAGAAGTATCAAGGCGACACCATGGTGCTCATGTTATCCAAACTGCTTACAGAAGATTTGTGGCTCGAAGGGCTTTCTTGTCTTTGAAAACATCTGTGGTCTTAGTCCAACGGAGGTACAGGGCTAAAGCAGTTGGAGAGCAGTTGAGAAGTAAATACCTGTCACTAAAGTGTGCAGCAATAAAAATTCAGGCGTCATGGAGAGGCAAAGCAGAGAGAAAGAGAATCAACCAGCTCCATCATTATGCCACAGTGATCCAGTCACATTATCGTAGACATGTGGTGCAGACAAAGTTTAGGGCATTAAAGCAGGCTGCTTTAGTCATTCAAAAACAGTACATGTATTTTAGGATGACGAAGGAACAACGCTCAAAATTTCTTGAAGTAAAAAGAGCTGCAGTAGTTCTTCAGAGTGCCTGTCGTGGCATGAGAGTAAGGCAAGAGATAGCCAAAAAAAGCAAAGCTGCTTCTGTAATTCAGTCGGCTGTGAAGGCTTTTATTGCTAGGAAGAACTTTCTAGCTCAAAAACGTGCTGCCGTTCTCCTTCAGCAACAATACCGGGCCCATGTTCTCAGACAACTGGAGAGGCAACGTTACATTCAACTGAAAAGATCAACTATAATTCTCCAGGCCATATGTCGGGGCTGCAAAGTGAGAAGAGAACTGAAAAAAAGCCATCACGCTGCTAGAGTTATCCAAGCCTATTTCAGAATGTATAAGGCACAAGTTTGCTACACTGCTGTCAAATGTGCTGCTACTATCATACAGCAGCGTTACAGAGCATATGTCTTGGGCAGGAAGACTTCTGCATCTTATCTACGAATAAAAGTTGCAACTGTGACGATACAGTCAATGTTTAGAGGAATGAAAGTTCGCAGAAAACTTCAAAATATGCATCAAGCGGCAACAGTAATTCAGTCCCGCGTTCGTGGACTCCTGCAGTTGGTGGCATATAAGAGACAAAAATGGGCAGCATCCATCATCCAGAGGAAGTTTCGTGCCAACAAACAAAGAAACATTGCTGAAAAGCAGTACATCATGATGAAAGCGGCAGCGCTATGTGTTCAGTCAGCGTATCGTGGCATGAGGGTGAGAAAATGGATCTCGGAGATGCAAATGGCTGCAAAGGTTATTCAGAGGAAATATAAAACTCACAAGCAATGCAAAGACTATCAGGCCCTCAAACAGGCAACAGTCCTCTTGCAGAGGAGATACCGAGCCAATGTTCTCGCAAACGGGCAACGTGAACGGTACTGTGCCATGCAAAAAGCAGCCATCACTTTGCAGACTTCATACAGAGGAATGCAGGTGAGAAGAGAGATCCAAAAGAGACACAGAGCAGCCACAGTGATACAGGCAAGGTACAAAATGTACAGAGTAAGGATGCCCTTCCAAGCCATGAGAATTGCTGCAATCCTCATCCAGAGACAGTACCTGGTTTACAAAGAAAGGAAGCGTTTCTTGTCTATCAGAGCAGCAGTCAAGCTTTGCCAACAAAAATATCGTGCCATTTTAGCTTCAAGGCAACAGCGGAAAGCTTACCTTGAGAAGTATAATGCTGTGCTTGCAATTCAGGCAGGTTACAGAGGAATGAAGGTCCGGCAGCAGGTGCAAGTTAAACATGAAGCTGCAATAACCATTCAGTCCCATGTTCGGAAGTATTTAAACCAAAGGTACTATCAGGGGGTACTCTGGGCATCAAGAACCATTCAGCGACGCTACCGAGCCAATAAAATGAGAAAACAAGCCATTGAATCCTTTAAGAAGAAGAAGGCTGCTATTATTTTACAGACAGCATTCCGTGGTATGAAGGCCAGACAAGCTATGAGACAAAAGCGCCAGGCTTGTATCGTCATACAGAGTGCTTTCAGGGCTCACTGTGCTCGGACACGATATTTGTGTATGAAATATGCTGCAATTGCTATTCAGCAAAGATTCCGGTATGTACTTGCAGCGCGTTGTCAGAGGGAGCAGTTCCTGAGATTGTGTCGTGCAGCAGTTACCATTCAAGCCAGCTACAGAGGTCATAGTGTCCGGAGGGAAATGATTATTCGACATCAAGCAGCTACAGTTATTCAGGCTGCTTTCAGAAGACATGGGGAGAAAACCAAGTATCAGGCCATGAGGTTGTCTGCTATTATCATTCAGAGACATTACAGGTCCTACATTGAAACTAAAGCGGTCCGTGAGAAATATTTATTGCTGAAAAAGTGTGCCATACGTCTTCAGGCAGCTTCTCGAGGACACGCTGTTCGACAGAATATGAAAAAGATGCACAAAGCTGCCACGGTCATTCAGGCAGCAGTAAGAATGCACAAGCAAAGATGGATGTTCAGAAGGCAGCAGTGGGCTGCAAAAGTTCTCCAGGAGAAATTCAAAGCTTGGAAGTTTGGGTATCAACAAAGGCAGAAATACCAGCATTTAAAGGATGCCGCATTGTGTTTGCAGAAGTCCTTTAGAGGCAAAAAGGGAAGAGAACTGGTAAAACGGATCAAAGCTGTAAGGACAATCCAGTCCTATGTAAGGATGTCTATCCAAAGGCGACACTTTCTGAAGGCAAAAGCTGCGGCACTTACCATTCAGTGTGCTTACAGGGCACATTATCTCAGAGTGCAACAATCCAGAATGCAAAAGGCTGCAGTCTTCATACAGCAGTGGTACAGGTCATGTAGGCTGGTCCAGGAAGAGCAAAAGAAGTTCAAAAGAATTCAGAAAGCCTCCCTGACATTGCAGCATGCGTTACGGCAAATGCTCACAAAGCGACTTGAAAAAAGAAGACTAGCAGCTATCAAGATTCAGTCTGTATTGCACATGCATCTACATCGCAGTCGCTACTTGAAATTGCGCTCATGTGCTGTAAAGCTGCAAGCTAGTTACAGGATGCGTACAGCGAGGCGAAGCTACCTAAGACACCAGGCTGCTGCTGTTACAGTACAGACATTCTACAGGGCATACAGAGCGAAACGGGAGCAGAGACAGCACTATCTTAGGACACTGGACTGTATCAGCACCCTTCAAGCACGAGTGCGTGGATTTATTGCATACAGAAGATTCCAGAAAATGAGAGCAAGTGCAGTCAAGATTCAGGTTGGCTTTTTCTTACTGCCTTTGCTCTTTTTTTTATTTATTTATTTATTTTTTTATTCATTTTGCTTTTCTGAAGAAGTTGATGCAATTGTGACTTTCAGTTATGTTTAAATTTGTGCACCTTAATATAGCTCATCACATTCGGTTAGTTACTCTTTATTTACTCTCACAGGCATGTTATCACAGAATGGTCGAGAGGCGCAAGTTTCAGGAATGGAAGAAGGCTGCTTGTGTTCTTCAGAAGCATTACAGGGCCTATGGACTTTGCCAGAGGGAACGGGCACGGTTCCTCAGACTTCGGAAGTCTGCACTTCTGATACAAGTAAGATGTTTTTCGAAATTAACCGTATTAAAAATGAAGCAGTTGTGGATCGGTGTGACAAAAATAATATATGTTTATCACAGACAGAATTCCGTGACTACCAAGCAAGAAAACGTGACCTGCAAAATCAAGCTGCACTAAAAATTCAAGCTTGGTATAGAGGATGCCAGGCTAGACGTGCCTATGTCTCAAAACAAGCTGCCATTGCAACCATCCATAGATGTGTTCAAACAAGATATCAGAGGTTAAGGTAATGTAAGGTTTCAGCTTAACACCACATGTTTTGAGCTGGAATGTTCTCTGTGTAACATTTTTTTCCACCTCAGGTTTCAAGCAGTCCAACACAGTGTCCGTGTAATTCAGCAAAGATGGAGGGAAACTCTGATTGCTTGGAAACAGCGAGCTGAATTCCTGAGAATGAGAAGATCAGTTGTTGTTGTGCAAGCCCTGTGGAGAGCTGCTAGGGTGAGAAGATCAATTCAAGAGGTAATTGCATGTCCATTCATTTTTTGTATTGTTTGGGGTTTTATTAAATTTACTTTAAATTTTAGTATTTTCTGGACTAAAAGCTTATTAGGAGTCTTTGATACAGCCAAGAAAAGGTCAGACTTTATAGACTATAATAAAGTGTTGTGGTCAAGTTTTTTTGTTTTTTAATAAATTCAGTGTCTTGCCAAATGATCTTTCCCTTGGGACTGTGACAGGGATGTGTAAATGATGAATTCATTTAGGCAGTACATGTACTCATACCTGTTTCATATTGATGCTTGTTAGTGTTTTGATTAGAAGAGTGCTCATAATATTTGTTTTGGTTTTGTACATTAAACAAATGCAAAGGGATTTAATCTCTGTACACTTATTTCACAATATTTACCGGCAAGTAGTTAAACAATATATTGATCTGTTTGCCTAACTCAAAGTTCATTTGTACACATACTGCAATCGGGTCAATTCTAGCCTTACCTTTCCTGGCAGGTTATTTTAGGCCAGTACATTTTCAATGTGATGCAAACCACCTAAGCATTCGGCATGATCCAAAATCTGAAATACGAGAGGGTAGTTCAGAAATTCACTTAGTCTTGAGTATTTATGGTCGTAGAATGACAATTTCAGTCCTATGTTTATAAGCTATATTAAAATTACCTTCAGAGAGTCAAGAAATAATAACATTGATGACAATCAGTAAGTTAGGTAGTAAGTAAATGGCCGTTACTCTATTAATTTCCAAAAAATTAAGTCTTTAGACAATAAGAAATCGACAAAGTCACACTATCTGAACTTGCACCTGGATGATGTTTGCAAAAATGTATTAATTTGCTACTGATTGTTTGCTGTAAAACAAGGTCTTTGTGGCCGTGGTTGTTTTTTTTTTTTTTTTTTTTTTTTTTTTTTTTTTTTTTTTTTTTTTTTTTTTTTGAAACAAGCCCAACTTAGTGTGGATCTCTGGCAACTCCATCATTTAATCTTGTCTACTGCATGATTCCTGCCCCAGTGGGCCTCTATGCAAAGTGCATACTACAAGACTTCCATTATCTGAGAATCACTGACGCTTTCACTCTCCATGATCTAAATTGCTTGTGATTAGTTGTTTGCTGTTGTAGCGTTGTGCACGCTACATGATTGCTTGCAGACAAGACACACACTACCAGATTTTTTACCTGCCAAAGCATTCCTGATTCACAAATCCCTCTTTCTTATGAAGTATACAAGAGTGCTCTCTAGAATGTGAAGGTCTCGTTTTTGGTGACATGTTTTTAAAAAAAAAAAAAAAAAGAGTGAATTACTGGTTGGGGAAATACAGGCAGCATGCAGTGAAAAACAGCCTTTTTTTATACTGTGCACTTGCAGTAATCATGTGCCTTATAACCATTTGGGTATGACATGCAAAGGTTTTTTATACATGCAATGTTACTATGTTACATTTGTGTCCTCACCCTCCCGCACAAGTAGACCGAGAGAAACTGGATTCAAGGATGTACAGTCGATGAGAGCAGATGAATCTGTTATCCTGTTGGACTCTAGTTTCTCATTGGTGTACTTGAACCAGTCATTCACACTATGCGAGTCTTCACTGTGAAAACGAAACTTACCTGAAAATATCAGAGCCTCTGCTATCAGTTGCTCGCTGAGAATATTAAGTCTCTGGGCAGTGCATGCTAAATGTGTGGAGCATTTAGTTTATGAGATGATAATTGCGCCCTGCAGCTGGATAATATTGGCTTTAGCGCTTGTTGCGGTTGCCATTTTTGACCAATAGATGCAATAACGGTTTAGAGCTAGATGATGTGGTGGTCATGCTATTAACTTGTATCTGCATGATTTTATTCATTGTGCTGCTGTAACATGATTGGCTGATTAGATAACTGCATAAAATAAGCAGGTATATAGGTGTTCCTAATAAAGTGGACAATGAATGTATATTCAATATGTATGCTTTGGCTCTGCATCGCACACTCCTATGTAAGATCCACCACTGGAAAACACTGATTTAATGTAACAGAGACTGAATGTTTTTTCTTTTCCATGTAATGTGGAGTGTCTTATTTATTTATTTATTTTTCTTCAAATCTTTAGGCAAAAGAAGCAGCAAGACGCCATCGTTTTACTGCTGCTGCTTATCATCATTTGTGTGCAGTGAGAATACAGAGGGCACTGCGAGTTCACTGGACACTGAAGGCAGCCAAGAAGCAGATTTCTTCAGTCATTTATATCCAGGTATTCAGCTTTTGTAGTGTAGATGATCAAATAATGGTTTACCTTTTGTGTAGCTGTTGTTACTCTGCAAGTGTACAATTGATCAGCTTGCTTTACAGATCCATCCATCCAACTATAACAAAGGCTGTTCAATTTCCATCAATTTTCTATGTATGTATACACTGTGACCCTGTTGCTAGTTCACCAGCTGTCCGTCCTTAGACCCCTTTTGGCAGGTACTAAATACTGCATTCCGTGAACTCCAAGACCTGGCTTTTTGGAGTCACTCAGATCCTTACACTTGCCCCTTTCTCTTGCCTCTAACACATGAACTTCGAGAAGTGACTGTGCACCTGCTTCCTAATATATCCCACCCCGTAACAGGTGCTGTTTTGTTTGTTTAATTTTCATGCAAATTCCCATATTTGTCTTATTTAAGCGCTGGTTCTTGGCCAAGCTTCAAAGAAGGCGATATCTTGAGCAAAGACAGAAAATCATCATGGTCCAGAGAGTAGTTAAAGCTTGGCTTAATCGTCGAACTCAAGCAGCCACTCTTCTCCAACACACTGTCAAAAGATTCCTTCTGAGATGCAGGAAAGAAAGACTGCAACATGAAGTTGTAAAGTTCCAGGTAAAATTGCCATGTACATATCCACTCAGCTGTTTATTAGATACATCCTTGGCCAGTTTATCAGGTTTTGGTCATTGTGTAGTAATGTAGGTGAGAGTAATTCATTGTGTTCTATGCACTTTGCTTTGTCAGACTCTCTGCTTCATCCATTAATAGAAATGAACAACTATAGTAGCCTTTAATCCCTGAAAATTGGCTTGGCAGTAGGTGCTAGGACAGATACAGTTATGGGAGGAAGTACACCTCCTTCAGTTTTATGTGGTTAAATTCTCGGGGCCTTAACATTTGTATGGTCCTCACTAACTGCTATAAACTAACAACCTCGGTTAACAACAAAAAATCAACAGCTTTCTACATGAAGTAATTTCCCAAAAAGAAAACCAACATTTGGAAAACAGGGAGGGAAAAAAAGTACACCCTTCTTACTTCCACAAACATTAGGAGTGAAGTTAGCAGCCAGGTATTGCTAATAAGATTGATAAGTTTAGTTAATTATCAAGAAGTGTGACTGCCTCTATAAAAGCAGAAATATTAGCTGTTTGGTGTTCTGGAGCACTCGGTGTGTTTACATCATGCCAAGTAGAAAGGATGTCACCTATGACACCTATAAGCCATTGTTTCTGCTCATCAATCTTGGAATGGTTATAAGGCTATATATCTCCAAACAATTTGAAATTCAGCATTCTACAGTGAGAAGGATAGTTTGCAAAGGGAGCGCCTTCAGGGCAGTTGCCCAGGTGCGAATATCCCAGGAAAGTCGGTCCTTGTTAGACCATGTGACTTACAAGCCCCTGTAAGCACATTAAATGTCAATGATCATGACCGCACAATCAGAAAAAGACTGGCTTTCATGGAAGGGTGGCTAGAAAAAAAGCCCCTTCTCTCCAAAAAGAATACGACAGCACAACTTAGGTTTGCAAAATTTCATCTGAACAAACCAGTAAAAGTCCAGTAAGCATTGAAAAAAGATCTGTAATCATACTCACATGACGGTCCAACAAGACATGTGAAAGGAAACGTCCAGTGAATAAAGTCTAATATAATGGTTACTGTTATATTGATGGATGAATTTGTCATTGCTGTTGTATAAATAGGTGACCTAATTATATTCTAACCGCATCTCAAGGCACTCTGGAGAGGTCATCGCTCAAGGAAACTTCATGACACAACCAAAGTCATTTCCATCAGGCATCGCTTGCGGAAAGTCAACAGCGAGGCCAAGGAGGAAGACAAGCTGTGTCACAAGACTTCAACAGCCTTGAGATACCTTCTTGGATATCAAAATTATGCCTATATTCTAACTGCTTTAAAGCATTTGGGTAAGATTTTCTCTGTACAAGACATGTGTGCATATTTGTTCACAGTAAAGGTCTCAACGAAAATCTTGATTTTATTCGAAGAAACTGCAACCAGACTTTCGCCCGAGAGCTGCGAATATCTTGTGAACAGTGGAGCAACACACACCATCTTCACCTTAATAAGGAGTTGCAACCGGAGTGTGCCTTCAATGGAGATCATCACGTTAGCAATTCAAGTTCTTCTCAATCTATCAAAAGTATGTCATCACTTCTTTATGGGAAAAGAAATTGGTAGAACTGTGTATGGCATTTTCAATTGCACGATGGAGTTACAATGTATAATGTCCAATGTGTTATTGCTACATACATACATACAGAGTCAGCCAAAAGAATTTCTACACATTTCAGGAACTCTTCTACACATAAATGTCTGGAAGCTAACGGCCACCACTTTGAGCACCTCTTGTAATTGTAGAGGCCAAAGGTAACTTGTATTAATCTCGTGATGAATTAATTTAGTATTAAAATATTTATACAAAGTTTTCTTTTCCTGAAGTGGCTGACTCTGTATATATGTCATCATATAATAAATGAATTATATTGCATTAATGACAAATTGACAATGGTGGGTTTTTTTTTCCAGTGTTGTGTTCTTAATAATGAATCTTATTGTGTTGTAATTGGTGCTTTTAAGGTCATTTTCATTTCCTTAATTATCTGCTTGCCTTGCTTTTTGCCGCAGTACAACAAGACAATAGATGCTGTTTATGATGTGGAGAACTCTGTGGAAACACTCTTGGATCTGCTTCAGATGTACAGAGAGAAAGCTGGGGATAAGGTTGCTGAGAAAGGGGGCAGCATCTTCACCAAAGCATGCTTCCTTTTGGTGATTTTGGTACAGGATGAAGAACGGGCATTGGTAGGTGTCACCATAATGTCGGTTGTACTTTAGTCATACTAATTTACACTTTTGAAGCTGGTATAGCAATACATTTTTGTTGTTTAATTTCATCTAGGGGGTGAAAAATCTCCCTAGGGCCTCAGACCGCATTTGCAGGATCTATCATTTAATGCTTCAGAAATGCAAAATGGATGCCCAGAGAACCAAAGTTAAACAAAGGATGAATGTCTCACTGAATGGAAGCTTCCTTCCCCAAGCCACTCCTCAAAAGTCTAAGCCAATACTGAGGTATGTCATTGTTTTATGCTTGTGGGTTTTTCCCCCCCCCTTAACTGCTGGATGTGAAGCTGCTTTTGGGATTAACCCTTTGGTAGAAAAATGCTATTGCAAGCTGCTCACAGAAGAATAATTTGCAATGTCATTTGTGCAGTGTCATTCTCCCTCAAGCTGTTTTATTATAGAACTGTGAGTAATATGCATTCACAGAACATTTTGTCCCAAAATGCATCCCAAAACTTAATTTTCAAAAGGTGGAAGGACCCCACTCCGCATTCTCACATTTGTAATCTCTCATCTTGATTTTCCCGCTTGAAAGATGCACTCACACCGTGCTCTCGCGTTGTGTCAAGGTAAAAAGAGGACGTTTTGAGTTCATTAATATGAAATAAATTCTAGAAATGTATTGGGCTTTGCTAATATAAGAAAAGTATATTTGAGAACTATTTATTAGGGAAGCCACTGAGAAAAAAAAATTGCTGAAAATAGTTAAAAATGGCATGAGGAGGGGGAAAAAAACCAAAAAGATTTAATGTTAGAAATGATATAATGTGAATGATATCGGTCATTTAAAATTAATCCAAACAAACAAACTTCTTCAGCCATAGTTTAGTAATAACCTGATGTACTTTACTGACAATGAATGATTATTAGAAAGTGATTAAAACATTTGGCGCAGACACGTTCACACAGCAGAGGTCAAGCCCAACAAGGCAAATGTATCATACTGATGCTCAGATCTACAAATGTTACTTGATCTGTAATCTTGCATTTGATCATGAGATGGCAATTTGGATCAGAAACAGACAATATATAAAATAAATTTCATTAAAAGATCTGGTGATTTCATTACTTCCATTTGTCACCGATAAGAGAGAGAAAAAAGGGAAGGAAGGGGGGAAAGATTTATGCGGCATGATGTAAAGTATTTTGTAGATCCATATGGTCTGAAGTGTGTTATTCTGCTTATATCACAGCGGTTTGCCAATGATTCATTTATTAAAGAAAGACATGTTGTGCATTTTAATAGTTTATAGTTGGATTTAATGTAGATGACCCAAGAGGCAACTTAATTCCTATTATTACTTATAACCATTATAAACAGCTCACTCACCAGCTCCTTCTCTCTCCTGTTCTGAAGACTTTCCCATGCTGAATAAGTTTGCAAAGCATGTACATGTGCGACTATTTCCATAAATGTAAAATAAACTCTCTCAAAAAAAATCTTTTTTTAATCATTTTAGCAATCTTAAAGAGCATCTGCTGTATAAGTCTTTTTTTTTTTTTTTTTTTTTTTTTTTTTTAATGTGCTTTAAATGCTTCAAAACAATTTTTCATTAATCAGAACTGATTTTTGTAATATTACATGTGTGGTATTTGCATTTCAATGTTACTCTTGTTCTTCATTAGTCTTGTTGTCATTGTGTGATTTTTGAACTATTTAATTAATTAACTTCATTCATTTTACTCTTTACCAGATTTGTACCAGACTGGGTTCTTGAAAGGAAGAAGATGAAGAATATTGTAGATCCTCTTAGTGCTATCCAAGCATTGGTTAAATCTCTTGCTACTGTACCCTGAGAACAAGATTTATTGCACATAGTGAATATATTTGCTTTTTTCCCTTCTAAACCTCAAATTGTACATATTACCTAATGTTTTATATTGCTGTTCCCAGCTGTCCCTTTTTATATCATATGTTTTTTTGTTTTTTTCCCCGTTTCACATGCTGTTCTTTGCAATTTCATGGTGAGAACAGTGCTGTGTCTTTTTATATGTAAAAATAGGTTATTGAGTTCTGCTTTCAATTAAAGTGTCTTTGCTCTGCACTTATTGTTAGTCATGACAAATTAATTCAAGGCATGAAAAATAATTTGGAGACTCAAAACACTGGATGCTTTATAGCAGTGATCATTGGGAGCAGGAATTAGGAACTTTTTTTCTTCATTTTTAACATTCATGAGCTTTGTTAAATATTAAACATTAAGAATCATCCCTTAATAGTCCATGTGCCTTCTCTGTGGTTGTGTTAGCGTTGTAGCACTGGAGAAGCATCTTAATTTGTGACACGTAATGACTGGTCATCAGGGTAATGGGCTGCATGCATAATTGTTTTTCTACGCACACATTGAAACGTGTCAGTAGTATACACTGGAATGTGCTTACAGGAATTTTTCTGAGTAGTATTAGGCAAATCGTTGCCTCCTGACGATAGAACCATTCTTGTACTTTCAGTATATCTCAATGATCAAGCAAACATTACTATGCACATTTAGGTTTCTGAAAGACTGAATGCATTCTTATTGCCATAAAGCGGCCATTGGAAAATTTTATTGTTAACGTAAACAAAAGGTTACATTCTCCCTATCATCCGGAGATGATCAAATCCCAATGATGCCACCGCCATCCATGAGCTGGGAACTCAAGAGGGGAAAATTGGGCTGTGCTCTCAGGAAGGGAGGAAGCTCTCTCTATCGCTCTCTCTCTCATTGACACTAGCCAATCATGGGCATCTGTAAGCTCATGCGTGAAAAGGAGGGCAGCTAGCACGTTCCTCCGAGTGTGTTATTCTGCCTCTGTTGCTGTTTGAGGAAGCATGTGCCATGACGGAAATAAAACCTTTTCACTTCAACTGCATGCTGTTTGGTTTGTGAAATGCAAGTGTGTCTAAATGAACTCCTGCTTTATCTTGTGATTCATTTATTCTGTTCACTAGCTCATGGGTCACTAGCTGGAGTCAAACATTATGACTATAAAATGGCTATAAAGATAGGATAAATAATGTCAGGTTTATATTGCTTGTTATGCAATATACAGAGAGAAAACAAACTGAATTTCTAAGATTAAATTAATAGATTTTATGAGGAACAGATGTTCTCTGTGACTCAAAGGTGAGTCTTCTGGTGGGATTCTTGTGACTGTTAATCCCAGGGAAAAAATAAAAATCCAGACCTTAATTTGAAGTACACAGAAGGGTCTGGCCACTTCATGTGTAACTTTCAACTTTGGAGGTGGTTGGGTTAAACTTGCAAGTGAAAAGGAAGTGATAAGAAAGGAAAGACGAATGCATTTTGGTTGAGTGGACACTAATTTTTCTGCATATGGGGCCCAAGAGCACACAAAGACTATGCTTTTTCACCAAGTAGTTTTGGCAGGGAGTCTCTTTTCATCTGTTCAGTGAGGTGCTGGAGAGAGAGAGCGAGGAAAAACTGCCTCTAGATTGCTTTTATCCCAGGGGGTCTAAGGTGGAGACACTTTTTCCCCTTTCTTCCCATAAGAGGCAGGAAGTGGTGGTGCCAACTATTGGATAGTGCCAGGTTAAGTACCTGCACTGAAAAAAAAAAAAACCCATGAATTTATAGCCTAGGAAATCAGCCCCAGCCTAGCTTCTGTGTATTTTTCTCAGCATCATTGATGATACTGTTGTGCATGGTCTTCATAGATCTATTACCAACAGTACACCTGATGTAGTATTTGAAAAGGTATAAAATTTATTGAATTAGATCATTTTACAGGTGACTGAAAATTCATAAGCAATTAAATTTGTACTTTGTTACATAGGTCACAAGATTGCATCTGCATATCAATTCCAATTCCCTCTCAACAATGTCAACCATTCGTGTCATTCCATAACAATGTTTTAATACTGCTTTACCTGATTTACTTGGAACTTCCTTTATATGAGTGACAATGCTATGAATATTTTCTGTGACACCCATCTGAAAATTTAACTACTTCAAAAGAAATTAAAAAGAAACATTAGTCATTTAAAATTAATCCAAACAAACAAACTTCTTCAGCCATAGTTTAGAAATAACCTGATCTACTTTACTGACAAAATGGCAAGCGCATTACTCCATCATTGCACTGTTGACGGAAGTTATTGCTCTTTGGTTTTCCATACTGGCATGTAAAGGTAATTTTATCTCCATGTGGTGCGTACATTGTCCTTTTCCCCCCATACATTTGCATTATGTTGCGGGCATCCATGTCTTCTATCCTTATAATGCAGGGTTCTGAAAAAGAAACTTTAACGTTAAACTTTAAAAAAAATTCAACAATACATCTGAACTACTATTACAATATAAATATAGTGTCTTGCATAAGTATTCACCCAAATTTCCTTATTTGTTACAATCTGGAACTCAAATGGACTTAACTGGGATTATATGCTTACCTGTCACTTTATTAGGAATGCAATACTAATATTTGGTGGAAACTCTATTTTGCTCTCAGAAGAGCTTCAATTCTTTGTGGCATGGATTACACAATGTGTTGGAAGCATTACTTTGAGATTATTATCCATGACTGCATAATATAATTGCTGCAGGTTTGTCAGCTGCAGAATTTCCTGTTCTATCACATCCCAAAGGTGCACAATTGGATTCAGATCTGGTGAGTGTGGAGGTAGGTACACTGGGAAGTACACTGAACTCATTATCATTATCATGGAACCAGTTTGAGACAACTTGTGTTTTATGACATAGCACATTATCGTGCTGGAAGTAACCATAATACGATATATTGTGTATAGTGTGGACATTAAGGATTGCACACAACAATACTCATACAGGCTGTGGCATTCAAACAATGATTGCTTTGTATTAAGGGGCTCAACCTGTGCCAGGAAAACATTTCTCACATCATTTCACCACCATCACCAGACTGAACTGTCCATGGATTCATGCTGTTGATGTCAAATTCTGACGATTCCGTCTGCATGCCACAGCAGAAATCATGATTCAGGAGAACCAGGCTGCATCCCAATAGTCTGTCATATGTTCTTTCCTTGCCACGGTGAAAAATATTACTTAGTTGCCATGATTGGAATTGAAATAAAAAAGGAACATAAGCTACCAGTCAAAACTGAAATGCCACATTGAGAATGGTTGCTCACGCTCACTTTCCTGTTGACCTACCAAAACTCAAACACACACACACTCACACATATGCATACATATATATA
>JAQQZX010000007.1:1700472-1717692 GCA_030068355.1 Notoglanidium maculatum | reverse complement strand
CGGGTTTCACCCGCTACTACAAACACCAAATCACCAGTTAGGTTACAGACAGCAAAATGTAACTGACACTAAATAAACAAATAAATACCCCATGACATTATAACGTAACAGAAGGTTTGGTTATAATTTAGTATAATATAGTTTAGATTTACTGAACTATTATTATTATTATTATTATTAATATACAAAGCAAAATCTCCATTGTTGAATTAAAGGTCCACTATGTAGGATTTTGAGGTTATCTATTAGCAGAGTATCCATAATCCATAAATATACTTATGGAATTCATAAGCATGTTTTCATTAGTGTATAATTACATGTATACTGTGTAAATTTTTTTACAAGTGGCAGCGTGAATCTGGAAGGAAGTACCGGAAGGACAGAAGGACAAAATAGAATTAAAGAAGACGAGGAAGAAGAAAGAAGAGGAATCAGTGTTTGCTGGTGCTGGAGAACCAGTTTGAAAACCCAAATTTTGAAAATTAGAGGATCACACTAATTATTTAGCACAGGAAACGTAAGGAAGTGTGAATGCAAGTACTTGGAATTACTAGTAGTGCACCTGACCCTTACCATACATTCTAATAAATGCTTGGAAAGGGAGGTTTAAGGGAGGGGCATTCAGGTGGTTGAATCCTACATAGTGGACCTTTAACACCCTACAGTGTTTATATGTATCAAGTCTGGTACAAATGAATTCTGAAAGTGTGAAATCAACACTGTCGGCTCTAATTTAACAATCTAAGAGCACAGTCTGAAGCGCATGACACAAGTGCATTGTTACATGTCAGTGTGCTAGCATTTGCCTGCTCCCTCTTTGCTCTATTTCCCATGATTTTTGCTGCGCTTTCTCTGTTTATCCTCCCACAGGTGGATCCACATGGCAATCCCCACTGGTTGTTTGACACGCCTGGACCAATGGGAAGGCAGGAACTCAAGCAAGAGGCAGAGTTGCTGCTTTAAAAGTAGCTCATTCAGGCTGTTAGCCTGTTGTTAGCCTGTCTGCAAACTAATCTTATTTGTTTTGATTGTTTCCTTGTTCTCCTTTCGACCCTTATACTAGCTCCCTTGGATTGTGAACAGGTAAAGTTGTGTGTGCACCTACATTCCATCATGGAGGTGTTTCTGAATGTCTAAACCCACTAGGTTAGAGGATGGGTGCCACCCCTTGTTAACTATTTCTTATTAGCTTAGCCTGTTGTAGGTAGCTAGTTTTTGTTTTATATTTTAGTAAATAGGTTAGCTTTTTAAGTGCAGTCTAGCATAGTCCATTTTTGCTGTGTTCATTCCTTTAGAAGCATCCACGTTGTCTCTTATGGGTGAGACTAGTTTCCCTGTTGTCATGGTTCCATGGTTGTCCTGTTCCTACTGTCTGTAAATGCCAGACCTGCTGTTGTGTGTTAGAAATAAAACTAGTGATGTGGCAGTGAAGCTTTCTGAACCAATGACACATTGAATCCAAATGAATTTAAAAAAGGTTCATTACTTGAAGCTTTGTTTAACACAGCACAGGCTAATTTTACCTAATGGTAAAAAAAAACAAAAAAAACAAGCACTTGTTAAAAAAAATGTTAACATTTGTAAAACAGAATACATTTGCTTATGTGACTGATGAACAAACATGCTTGGGGGACAGTTGGACATGAAGAGTTTTTATCTGTGAAAAGTATTTGTTCAACAGTCTTGGATTTTATTCTGTTCCTTTTCTTATTAACAATCTCCCTGGTCTTTGAAAAAATGCATTCACATGGAACAGAGGATGCTGGAATGCATTAAAACTGCAGTGCTAACTGATAAAGACTGGAATAAACATTCTTCTGTGATGACCAGTAGAGTACAGTACTCTTCAATTTGTTCCCAAATGTGAGAAGTGGTCCACTTCCTAGGTGGTTTGATTTGTATCAGTAAAACTTTCATAAAATCACTCGATACGATGTGCACGGAAACTTTGGCACTTCAATACAAGCTTCGAGTCACTGCTTCCAGAAGGCACTGCTTCATACTTTTCAAAGCAAACTCCAGAGCTTCAAGTTCTCCGTTATATCACTAAATAAAACCTACAACCATACTTCCAACCTTATGTCCTACTCATGTACACCATCATTATGATCCAATCAACCGGCAGCCATAAATTGTTCTTGCACTCATCCTAGGCTTTTACCTGTGGGAACCGTCTCAATCAACAGCAGGATTCCACTAATAATAAAATAATTCTCACACTGTAATCTTTTTATTTTTAGTGTTTTGAATGTTTGTGCCCTGCTGCATGTCCCTGTGTGTGTAACAAGCAGTGTTTGTGTGTTGTGCACCCATCTATGTAGGCGCATATTACCATCTTGGTAATGTAACCTTACATTAACAGTGAAATACTGTGTCCTTGTGTCCAGTTCTTCCCAAGATACATAGAACAATAATTAACGTATACATGAACATACTTACCAAGTTGTATGATAATAGGTCATTGCTAGCTGTTTGACATGCCTGTTAAAATCTAATTGGCTGAAGGCACCATGTTTTTGAAGTAATTCAGTGATTAATGTAAAAATTAAGTTAAAGACTAACAGATTGAGGCAGCACATCAAATTGTGGCTCAATTGGACTTTTGGGCCCACTTGGCTATTAACTTAACAATACAGTATACACTCACTACCCACTTTACCAGGAGAACCTGTACACCTGCTCATTTATGCCAGGTGTCTTCAACCTCATCCACAAAGACACAGTATGGCTGCAGACTTTCATTCCAACCAGGCAGGAGTTACAGCTGTTTCCACTTGTCTAATCAGTTCATCTGCTCCAATCAACTATCAAGTGCAGCTCCAATTTGGCTGGAATGAAAGCCTTCAACCACAGTGGCCATTTGAGGACAAGGTTGAAGACCTCTGATTAATGCAGTTATCCAATCAGCCGATCATGTGGACTCAGCACCATCCAAAAAATCATGCAGATACAGGACCGGAGCGTCACAGAATGTTCAAACTGCAAATTAAAATGGGGGGAAATTGTGTTTTCTGTAACTTTAACCCTCGCATGGTTGTTGGTACCTGACGAGCTAGTTTGAGTATTTCAGAAACTGCTAATCTCCTGGGAACTTCACACATCCAAGAAGTGGAGGGTCTGCAGGCTGAAATGTATCACTGATGAGACAGATTGGAGAATGACCAGGGCTACAACAGCAGAAGATCACATCAGTTTCTACTCCTGTCAGCCAAGAATAAGAATCTTAGACTATCATGGGAACAGACTCACATAATTTTTTAACCTAGATTTCAACTGTCTTGTTTGGGTGAGCCTGTGGCCTGAGAGCCTCAGATTCATGTTCTTGGATAGCAGGAATGGAACCCAATGTGGTCTTCTTCTGTTGTAGCCCATTTACCTCAATTCAATGTTTTGTGCATGCTGAGATGCTTTTCTGCTAGCCACAGTTGTAAAGAGTGATTATATGAGTTACTCCACTGGCAGTTCTAACCAATCTGGCTATTTTCCTCTGAGCTCTATTATAATCAAGGCATTTCCACACACAGAAAAGTCGATCACTCAGTGTTAATTTTTCGTACCATTCTGTGTTAACTCTAGAGACTGTTGTGTGTGAAAATCCCAGGAAATCATGCATCTGAAATAGTCAAAGGAGCCTGTCTGGTACCAACAAACAAGCCACGATCAATGTCACAGGAATCACACTTTTTCTTCATTCTGATGTTTGATGTAAATGTTAACTGTACTGCTCTGTTGTCACATGATTAAATAACTGCATGAATAAGAAGGCATCCAGGTGTTGCTACTAAAGTGGCTGGTGAGTGTACATTTTGACTATGTCTAATTCTTCCCTTTACAAATGGCACTAGTTTCTCCTTAAAACACAAAATTCTATAAATTATAGATACATGTAAAGAATAAAAAGAAGATAATTAAATCTAAAAAAGAGAAAAAATGGTTTGTGAGAACACTGTTATTTAGGGAAATCAGAGCAATTGTTATGTACAGCACATATAAGGTTCAAATCTACTTACATTCACATTTTGGTGATTTGTCCCACCCTGACTCGATGCAGGATATTGTCTTTTTCCCTTCTATTCTGTAATTTTCTCGACACATGTATGTCACTTGTTGCTGACTGTAAGATGTGATTACTGCATTTTCAACCTGACGAGGGGTACCACATGTCCTAGCTGTTTGAAATTAAGAGTTGTTATTATAGTATTTTTTCTTTGACCATTTAACATTGAAGTAAAAGTGTAGTATACTTTTATATAATTATTCTTTTTACAAATTGCTGGCAAATCTTAAATCAAACTGGGATTTATTAGAGTTTCTTTCAGGAATTCTCTATTGGCTGTTAAAATATTCCAATTGATTTTGACACAGTAAAAGTAAGATTTCCAGACACATATATTGATGAGGTCATCAACAAAAATGTCTTACATTCACAGGGTTGCGTCTCCCACTCGCCATTGTTACATTTAAAACAACATGGCTCTAATTCACATTTGATCTCCACTGTATTCCCATTCTCATACGCTTTCTTTTCTAGTTTGTGCTTTGCATGAACATGAGTTTGCAGGAGTATTTCACCACACTGATCATTACCTGTGAAGATGAGACAAAAAAGTTATACAAATAAATTGCCATTTGTTTTGCATTAACACTATAATGTGTCTTCTGAAATATAAATCCACTTACGTATACACAGTGGTGTAGAACTCCATTTACCATTAGTGCAGGTTACCACTTCCCACCATTTCTCATCAAATGCTTTATAGCCTGAGGCACACGAGTAAGAAAATCCTTGATCCAGTTTGTGTATGAACCCATTTTGCACTGAAGGTTCTCCACAAGGTGATTGTTTTACTGTAATAATAATAATAATAATAAGCATAACATGCATATACGGTATTTATGAATATTTAATATTTGAACTCTTCCTTTCCTTTCTTGTTCCCCCATATAAACAGTTATATCTGTTGTTTGTTTTGGTTTTTTTGTGTTTGTGCGTGTGCGTGTGTCCTGTTTACTGCATAAATGCTGATTATTTTTATGCAAGCACTTTATTATATTCACACTTGGTCAAATCTTTAAATATAGACAAAATTTTAGGTTAAAATAAAAAAAGTGCTAACCTGTGCGATGTACAATAAAAATATGAAAACTGATTTTCAGAATATAGGTATTTAACGCTGCAGCAATTAGTTGACCTGATGGATTTTTACAGTCAATGACTTGTTTATGTAAAGGGGCCAGCTCAGCCTTCCCAGAAGCCTTTGCACCGAGTGGCGAGTCACCATTTTCCATGCCATAGATATTGCACTGTGTTATGTTTGGGGGAAAATAATCCACAACAACGCAATGACCTCCTATGCCATAGATCATAAATTCGAATGTGAAATTGAAGACATTTTGTGAACGTATTTGTATTTTAAATCCTGTCAACAGATCCCATCCATTTGTGTATGGTTATTCCATATGTAAACAAAAGCAACAGTTTGGATTCTGGGAAGGGTGAGCTGGCCCCTTTAAACCAACAATTGTTACTATAATGTAGCCCAAAATTATTGTAGAATGTAGTACGCTAGTGAAACTGCTTCTTTTATTAGCTCTCACCAAATATCATTTTGTGCAAAATAGATAGATTTTTGTTTGTTTGTTTTTATGGACACAATAAACAAACTGACTGATTTTACTTGGTTGATTTCTTGCATAGAAAAAAAGACAAGTCAAGAACCACATGCAGAAATATCCAACTAAAATCAGGGAATATTTAAAAAACTGCTTTAAGACATTGCCATGAACAATTTTGCACTTAATTCTCCATCATGAACAACTAAAACTGTTAAACTGTTAAAACAACTAGTAGTTTGGTTTTATAGTTTTAACAACTGTTAAAACTATAATGAATTTCTTGGCTACACAATTCTACTTTTTGTTATTTATTTATAATCACAGCATCTGGTGTCACCCAGATGAGGATTTGTTCCCTTTTGAGGCTGGTTCCTCTCAAAGTCTCTTCCACATGTTGTCTCAGGGAGTATTTCCATGCCACTGTTGCCTCAGGCTTGTTAGTTAGGGTTACATATAGAAATTTATATAAATTCCAGATATAAATAAAAAATATATGACCCCATTTTAAAAAAAGACACTGTGTAAAATGTAAATAAAAACAAGATGCAATGATTTGCAAATCATGTAAATACATATATAATAGAAAATGGAACAAAGACAACATATCAAATGTTGAAACTGAGAAATGTTGTTTTTACGAAAGTATATGATCATACTGAATTTGATGCAACATGTTCAAAAAAGTTGGGACAGGGGCATGTTTGCCAATGTGTTGCAACAGCTTTTGGGAACTGAGGGGAGACCACTTGCTGAAGTTTTGAAAATGAAATGGTGTCCCATTCTTGTCTAATATAGGACTTCAGCTGCTCAGCAGTTAGGGGTCTCCTTTTTCTATTCGTGTTATGCCAAATGTTTTCAATGTGACAGTTTACCACCATGATTCTTCTGCTATGGAGCCAGGCTGCTGTAGTGCTTGCAGGATGCGGTTTGGCATTGACCTACTGAAAATAAGCAAGGCCTTCCCTGAAAAAGACTTTGTCATTAATGGTGCCTTCCCTGATGTGCAAGCTACCCATTCCATGTGCAGTCATGCACCCCAGTACCATGGATGCTGGCTTTTGAACTATGCACCAATAACAAGCTGGATGGTCTCTCTGCTCTTTAGCTGAGAGTACATGACGTCCACTATTTCCAAAAAGAACTTAAAATTTTGCTTTGTTCAACCGCACGACAGTTTTCCACATTGCCTCAGTCCATCTTAAATGAACTCTGGCCTATAGAAAGCAGAAGTGTTTCTGAATCATGTTTATATATGCTTTCTTCTTTTCAGCATGGTAGAGTTTTAAGCTGCATTTGTGGATGCAGCAACAAACTGTATTCGCAGACAATGGTTTCCAGAAGTGTTCTGAGCCCATGTAGTGATTTCCACTATTGGTATTCAGCTATGTATCTTGCGTACAGAGATATCACTGGATTCTCTGCATCTTTAAATGATGTGTACCGTAAATGATGAAACCCCCAAATTATTTGCAATTTTACTTTGAGGAACATTATTCTTAACTTGTTGCACTATTTGCCCACCCAGTCTTTTACAGAGTGGTGAAACCCTCCCCATCTTTACTGCTAAAGAATATGCTACTCTGAGATGTACCCAATCATGTCATTCCCATGTTATATGCTCTTATTATATCCAATCATGTCACTGACCACTAACCTATGAGTTATGAGATATTCCATCAGATGTAGTGTTTTTTTTTTTTTAAATTAGTGATACTCTTTGAACACTGCTCAACCAGTCAAATTATTTGACTGGAGCTAATTGTTGTGTAATAATAAATTGATACTTACATTTGCATTGTCGCATATTATCCCATTCCCCGTTTTGGATACAGGTGACAAGAAAGCTTTCAGGTTCATATCCAGGATCACACTGGAGCGTTACTTTTGCCTGTATCTTATAAGTATTCGTTTGTTTCCCCACCACTTTTCCATGTGCAATCTCTGGTTTCTGACAATAGATCTCTGAAATACAGGCATTTTTTAAAATATTTTTTCCACCCATTATACACAAATTAATAAACTACTTATCTATTGAAAATGTATACATACCAGTACATAGTGGTTTTGGCTCCCAGCCGTTCTCTGTACATGTAGCACTTGCAGCATTAGCTTTATAACCAGATTCACATCTGTACGGTATTCTCTGCCTTAATTTATAATCCTGCCAGTGGTGTGTAGGATATGACAGATGTTCACCACTGGGATAATCACAGGTCATTTCTGTAAAAATATTTGTTTTTATTACTGTATGCTATAACTATGGTGACAGCAATATTTTAGCAGTCTTACTATTTTTTTTATATTTTACCCTCACACACTGGGTTGGATTCCCATTTCCCATTCTCTTTGCATTCAATTTTTCCTGATTTTTGCTTTATTGTAGAAACCCAGTAACTTTCTGAGCACGTAATCTCCACATGTTCTCCAACTTTAAATATATTTTTCCCTCTTGGGCTTGTGCTGGCAATGCCATGTGTGGGTGATCCAAGTAGACAAATAATTTCTATTGGTATTAAAACAAAATTAAACAGAAATGAGTTTAACTTAATACAAAGATGTCCAAAACAGCCAATTTAAATATGTTAAATTTAAATAGTCATCTTGAGTTAACGCAACACAATCCAGAAATCAAATACTGGGGTTCTACCTTCACATTCTGGTTTTATACTCCAGCCATGTTTTGTGCACCTAGGGTTTCCAGGTCTGGGATTGTACTTTTGTTCACAGCTATATTGTAGTATATTATTTTCTTTGTACTCCTTATGAGGGTCAGTAATTCCATGTGGTATTTCAGGTGGCAGGCATTTTATTTCTGCAAGGAAAAAAACATTTTTTTTGTTGTTGTACTATAACGTAATGGACACAAACAGACTAACAAACAAACTAGTTGCAAGTTTTTAAAAAGTTGGTTTTGAATGATTGTCTATGGAACAGTAACAACCAAGAAAATTTCTTCCAACACTATACAAAGATGTTTGTTTACATTAAAATACCCAATAATACACAGTAAAATTACCTAACACTCAGAACGTTAAATTAAATTAATATGCAAATCCATGATCATAATAGTCTATTAATAAGATATTTAAATTGCTCTAGATGTTAGCACCAGACCAGGTAGTTAGAAAAGAGAAACATTAAAAATTATATTTCTGGAAAAACCTCTCCAAGTACTGGAATTACCTATACACTTTGGTATATTGCCACTCCATTGTCCATCATCCTTGCAGTGAATGTCTTCCGGTCCTGATAACATCTTGACAGGAGATGCACACTCAAAGTGGATAACATCACCATAGCTTGCGTCTTCAGTGTTGCCTGATGCAATCACATCACCTAAAGTGCTAATTAAAGGGCATTTCACCACTGAGGGGAAGAAATAAAAGCATCTTAGTGAATGAATCTTTAGAAGTCAGTGTCTGCAGTTGCACAACTTTTTCTAACATTTTAATGGTGGGTTTTTTTTTTGTTTGTTTGTTTGGGGTTTTTTGTTGTTGTTGGTGTTTTCTTTTGTTTTTTACATTGTTACTGATTTTTGCTGGTTGGATTGCCATGCTAAAATTTTACAGGTATTTTGTGTAGAATCATTAAACCAGAGATTCCGAAATTAAGGGTCATGACCCCATGTGCCGTCGCTTTCTTCACAAATGAGGTCGCAAGAGCATCTCCCAAAATCTCCTCATTTATTTTACAAATTAACATTAGAAATATCACTTAAATGTGTCACTCTTGTCAAATGTTACTAGAAGTCACATTCTAATGGCACACTTAAATAAAGAGCACGCATGCTATTTTAGTCTATTTACAATCCTGACATGCAGTGCTAGCATAGGAATTCAGCAATAAAATCTGACACAAACCTTTCCTCTATCTACCTGTACTAAACAAATTTGCATTGTATCACAAGTTGCACAATTGTTTACAATCCTAGACCATTATTGAGTTTTTGTATTTCAGCTAATGTTTGAATTTTAATAGTTTCAAACCTACCAAAAAGTTTTTGAAAACTGCATATCAGTTTTCTGGGTTTTCTAGAATAGTAAATATCTTTGATGGCATGGTCAGAGTTTTAGATTTGAGGCACAGCCCATGACAGCAGTCATGACAATAGCGGAAAGTTAAAAGGGGAACAGAGTTCGAGTGTATTCAAAGCCATTTTATAAAAAATAATTTTACGTTTTACTCTTCAGGCTCGAACATGCCATCTAGTGACTGTCACATTTAATTTTCCTTCTGCTTCTGCATGCTGTCACAAAGTCATGTGTCAAGTATAAACCAAACCCTCTGCTTCAGGTTGAGCCATATCACACACATGGATGGAGTGAAGTATTTTCCTACATCCTAAGTCATTAGAAGAAATATACCTTTGGGTTTAGACATGTATGTTACCCATATTTTACTGATATAATAAAATGCTCAAATGTTGTAGTAATCCTATAACCCTAGAATAAAAAATGCAGGGTGGTCAAGGCTTAGGATCACAGAAAATTCGCAATGTCCATTTGGGACTGCTTGCCAAAAAAGTTTCGAAACCTGGACTTAAGTCCAACACTGAATATGACCATATGCTTTTAATATGCTTCTTTTGCAGGTTGCATTAAATAAAATCTTGCAAAGAAATAAAATAAAATGGTAAAAATCTGGGTTGTTCATTTTTTTTGTTGTTTTTTTTTTTCAATGTCAAAACTAAGTCAAAAACATTTAGAGATCAGTTATCTCAGGTAGATCTCAGCAGATCACTTTTGGGCATTGTTTATTATAAAGTAAAAGAAAAAGAAACAATTAATGCAAACAACTTAAGCAATATCTGTTTCTTTACCTTCACAGATAGGTACAGCATTATCCCACCCTTGGCTGCGACAGTTACGATTACTTACTCTGCTGGCCATTATATACCTTGAAAAATCAAGAAGACAGTAGTATAGGTAGGAATATAAAAATAGTTTAATGAACAAACCTGCATCTCTATGAAGACTCAGAAGAAAGGTGACACCAATAAATTCAAAATTATATAAATATTAGTTAAGTATTATTCAAATTTTTTAACCACTTTGTAATAGAAACAGGTAACAAAATTGTAATATTACATATTTTGTTTGTTGTTTATATAGAAGGGAAAGAAAAGGAAAGAGGCATAACAGTAAATATCAGAAATACTGATATATATTTTATAAAACATTCTCTTACCCTGGTCTACAGGTATATTCCACTCTAGCTCCAAATACAAACTCTGTCTCACTTGTAAGTTTGAAGTCTCCATTTGGTGTGTCTCCTGGGTGACCACATGGTTTTTCTAAAAGTACAGTTTTCATTATTTCATGCATAATAGAAAATCTTCCTACTGGGTGCATCATGGTGATTTTCATATATATTTGCTGTTGACCAGGGTATGCTTACTCTTACAATCTCTGCCTCCAGTTTTTACCCATTTGCCTTTTTCACATTCAAGCCTCAAAAATCCAACATAACCAGTAGCACAGTTCAGTTTCACCTTCTGTCCATCCGTATAGCTTTCAAGAAGATCACTTCTCTGGGTATTCTCATAATCAAGATTTTCTTTAAGACATTCTGTAAAATATAACAATTGGTTAGTCATAATTAACAATAATTCTTAAAAAGCCCTAGACTCTTTGGATTGGCTCCCCATATTCAGGTCAAATGTTTTTGATGCTTACATTACATGTTTCATATGCTTATAACTGATATACGAAAGGAAATGCATAATACATTTTAGAATTTATAGGCACCTTACCTTGATTTTTGGCTAGGCTAAAGAAAGAGACCCAAATAGCTGCAAAGAAGATTCTGGCAGCCACGTGCATGTTAGATCCCATCCCTACCACATTTGCAGCAATGGGATTACTATGATCTCCTTTTTGACCGTAGATCATCAATAGTCCTCTGTTAATCATTTAGCAGAGCTGACACAGCTCTTTGTACACATTTGGAGTAGTGTTCCAAGAATAAAAAAATAAAAAAATAAACAAATTAACAAACATGAAAAACTGTAAAAATTTGGATTTTAATTAGTATTTGTTATACTCAGCTTAATTGCATGACTGTAAAAGTTTTAAAAAGTGATATTGAAGGCTTCAGGTTTATGTGTGCAAGTCAAGTATGTTGAGAGTAAAGGGCAAGTTGCAAAATAGAGGTGAAATAAACACACAAATGATTTGGGTTACAAGGTAAATATTTGGAAATATTGAATATTTCCAAAGATTCTCTTATCATACCAATTAGCTGCTTCTTACAAATTGTAATAAGAAAGCCAATATATGAAGATATTGTCTGCAACAAGGGATGGTCTTTTATCTTGCAGCCAAAAATGATCAATCCATTCTGTTTTCACAAGGATAAAAGTATAATAAAGAAATATTATAGGTATGCAAAATTCTTATTCTTATTATAATACGAAAATAAAAATAATCCTTATTATTATACATTTATAGTAAATTCAATATACTATTTCTTTTCCCAGAGAGTCGGATTAAAGTGGGATAATTTCACTGCCATGTACCAGAAAACTTAACATTTAAGAAAATATTTGCAACACTGCAAACACTGTCTGATGATTAATGATTGTTGAGTCATTTGAAGAGTCATTTTGCTGTTATAAATTTCTGTTACTTTACTGAAAATATATATTCTTATGATATACTTTGATTTATACATTTTATAATCACGTTGTAATTATAAAATTACTTTTGAATATGAGCACTTATTTATTTTGGCTTTTTGTGGACAGCTGTCACAAAAACTAATATGTACATAAAAGGTCAATATCCTTTTGACTGACCCATGACCAGAAGATCAGCAAAATCCAGTAAGTGGCCCCATGTGATTTACAAAAAGAATTGTTTATTTAGGAAGAGATAAGCAGATGTAGGTTACAGACATTTGGTAAATTTGTGGTGATTTTGAAGAGTAATACTCACTGCTGTGCTGGAGAAATAAAACCAGTTTTATTTTATTTTTTAATTTTATTTATCTTTTATCAGTACATTAGTGACTCAATCATCAGCATTAACACACCAATATTAATTTCTACAAAAACAATAATTGTCTTTTCTTTCAGTAATGGCATGAGGGAAAAACACAAATGTAACTTAATGCATTAAAGGCAGACAGTTCTCGGACAGTTCAATTCATTGTGTATGTTTATTGTGCAATATTTTGTGAATTAAAAAATGGTTAATCCATTATTGGACTTTTAACATACTGAATACAAAGTTCCCACAGACCATTGCTTCCTTCTATAAACAGGGTGCTGCATATTAGTTTACTGCTGTGGCTGCTCTTGCTCTACTGATCTGCCTGATTCACTCTGATGGTTTACTTCTGCTTGGAGCTTCTGCTCTTGTGACTTATTTGCTGCTGTTTCTAGGGAATGTGCAGCTCTCATTTCTTGCAGCATTGCTCATACACTGACTACTGATAGCTGCCTTGAGATGTCAGTCAGGATCCAGCATATTGAGACTTTGTCTGTTGCCTGAGCTAAACAAAAATGTAGAAACACTAATTCTTTCATCTAACATGCTTATTGTTAATGAAATTATTACTGCTCAGGAATTTAATGTACTGTGTTTGGTTTACTGTGGATTAAACCAAATTAATATGTAACATTAAATGAAGCTAGTCCTCCCAGATGCAGTTACATACATCAGCCTTGCCTAACTTGCAGAGTAGGAGAAGGAGGCATCAAAGATATTTATAATGATATTCTAAACATCACACAAAAATCTGGACACGAATTGGACTCATTTGTATTTCTATACACTAACATAACACATGTGGCCAAAAAAATCAAGACTAGTCGATTACATTAATTATAATTTACAGACCCCATGTATTGTAAATTCCTTTGTGTATTTGCAGATTTGATCTCAAACTTGGTTGTTTCATTAGACATAGAATTGTTGGAGACTTTAATATGTAACACATGGCAAGCCATAATTGCCATAATTCTAAACGTTTCTAATGCATTTTGTTAGAAAACTGCACAAAAATCTTCAGTGTCTTAAATGAGAATAATCTCTGCTCTGGAAAAATTAACTTCTGTCAGGTTACTATAGTGTGAGGTGGTGTAATGGTGAAGTCACAGGGCTAGAAATCTGAGAACCTGGCTTTACCTCCCCATCCAGCACAATTTATTTGGAGAAAGTTTTGCTGTAGATAACTAATTTAAAATTAGCCAGCCTGTACTAATATTTTGCCAAACCCTCTGTTAATGACTGACTAAAGAGGGCAAAGGCAGAGTACATGTACACTCTGACTGTCATTAAGCAAATTAAAGTAAGCCACGGAGTGAAGGCTCTTGCCTTCATAAGAAACCAGTCGAGACCCTAACTTTTAGTAAGATAGACGGAATCCTGCTTCAGTCCAAGTGTCCACACCATAATGTTTGATTTATTACAAAACCTCAGTCAACCCATAACATTGTCCATTACATTACCCCTAAAAATTTTTACCAAGGGGTTAGGCAAAATATCAGTACACAACGGTTAATTTTAAATGGGATAACTGAATTAACAAAATGCATTAGAAAGTGACACTGTGGCAATTTTGGCTTGCTGGTGCTCATGCCTACTTTAATTTCATAAACACAGCATTGCATGGGGTGAAATGGAGCAGAGAGGGTTAGTTCATGGAGAGTAAATAATAATAAACATATTCCTGTGTGTGTCGCACTGAAAGCACAACAGTGTCCTATGGCGTCTCAGTGACGACCAACTAAAGTGGTTAATGAAGTATCTGATACCAAAAGTGAGTAGAGTTGAGTCAAGCCAGTACCATGTAGTGGAAAAGGGCCATTAGAGAGAAAAAACTAACACCCTGGTATGACAATCACACATGTGCCTTAAAAAACAGGCTACTCAAAAATTAGAACATGAATGGAGTCAAACTAAATTGGTAGTATTCCAAACTGCATGGAAGAAGACTCTCCTGAGCTACAGAAAACCTCCTAGAGCAGCTGGATCAACATATCGCTCCACCCTATTTGAAGACAATAAATGTAATCCAAGATACTTATTTAATAGTGTAGCAAAGTTATTTAGGAATAAAACCACAGATGCATGCACACCGTCAATATGTAGTATTAAAAATTGAAAATATCAGGCGAACTAATTCTGAATATTAATTTCAACCCAAACAATTTGAGGTCCAGCCATGTTGATAACAATATAACTACACTAGATCGGCAGTTAGAATGTTTTCCTCCTCTTCAAAAGATTTGACTAATTTTTAGAAGAAATTTTACTAATTTTCACATCAAAATTATCAACTTGTGCACTAAATTCTTTACCTACACATTTTTTTCAACCTACCAGAAGATACTACCCGAAGAAACGTCTAGGTACCTAAATCTACCTACCAGTGCCTAGATGTTGGAACTGGTACCCAAGAGTACTTTTTTTTTAACTTTACAGTACCTGAGTAAAATTCTGGGCTTTTATGATCTGCCACACAAGGGCATAACTTTGGGTTGAGGTCTCCACCCATTCAGGGAGCAGAAACCAGAGCACCCAGAGGAAACCCATGCAGACACAGGGTAAACATGCAAACGCCGCACAGAAAGGCCCCAGTCAACCAGCAGGTTTGAACACAGAACCTTTTTGTCTTGAGGCAACAGTGCTAACCACTGCACCAATGTGCCACCCAAAGTGGTATTTTCATGGGTAATTCCTAAATTATTATTTGTTAGTAAGGATTTAGCGAGGATAAAGGATAAAGAGGTGAAAGCTGAAAGCCACAGGAGACAGAGAGAGAGAGCGCTAAGAGCCACAGAACTGTGTGTGTATTTTGGTTGCGCAACAGAGAAATAAAAACACTGAAAATAGTGCTCTAATAAATGTTTGAGTTTGCCTCCTTTTCATTTGGCTATGAACTGGCACATTCCACTAAATGAAATAAAAATGATCAATTTAAACTCAAGAGTACAGTATACTCCATATATAAAAGCGCAATAATGCATGTAAATTATATGATCTGAAGTTGATCAAGTTGAGGTTTACTTTAGTTAGTGTTCTTATGCATAAATTTACACACATTCAGGGGCATGAGTAGTACACAGAAGGTTTTACAGGATTTTCATGAATATGAAATATGTTGTGTAAATGCTCCTACAAATGATTTGAGCATTAATACATTCATCACAGCTTGATCAATGAGGCCTACTGTATATCCTCTTAAAGCACTACAGGATAAATGGATACCTAATACTTTGTTTTGTCTCTATATTGAGCTACACATTACTCCTGCTGCCTGATAAAATGCCTGCCCTCATGATACACAACTCCTGATTGAAGCCTTCATTACCTGAGAATCACTGGCTGCTGCTGAGGATAGCCCTGCATGGATAGCCTGAAGTTGAGGTTGCTGTGGATAATTCCACCAGGAAACACTAAAGGTGATTGTGGATGTTCTCACTTACTCAGTGTTTTGACAAGAATTTTAAATTTCTTATTAGTCACTTACTGAAAATTGTAGTTACATTTTAGTGACATTAGTTTTTTTTGTTTTGTTTTGAGTTGTTTTAATTAAGATTTAGTTAGTGGAACTGACTCATAATTTTCTCAGATATTTTCATGATACTTGTTGTAAAATGTACCCTGAAGCTTTAAGATGGGGTATTATGGGAGGAGGACTGCTGGATGGTTGTTTTTTTTTTTTTTGAAGACACGACTGTTGGAGGTGTTACTATGCTGTATGGAAGTTTTTTGGAGTTTGCCACAACTCCAATACTGTTTTGCTCATTGTGACGTCTCACTCCTAGTTTGTTTTAGTGACAATTACAAGCCTTTTGACTCTTTGTTGGATATTTTGCTCTTCATGTTTGCCCTGGTTAAATCTGTTTGCTGGTTACCTATTCGGTGCCTGTTTTTGATACTGTTTTGGATTGCTTGCCTGATTTTTAATAAACTAGCACTTGCATCCAACCTCACCATCTGTGTGACATACTTTACTGATAAATATAGTGCTGTGAAAATGTCTTAGGCACATGTAAATAAAAGCTTTAAAGCAAAGATTCTTTCAAAAATATCAATTAAATGTTTCTGTCACGGCGACCGGGTTTATCGGGACGCACACGCAGGTGAGAGGGCGGGTTGGTCAAACTCATAACGCGCACGCACGCACACGCGCGCACACACACGATAGGCAGAAGAATCCTCAAAACAAGAACAGGGTCGAGCGAGCCACAAACGGAGCATAAACGGATAAACCAAAACACGAGGGTGAGTGTCCAGGCAGAAGTTAGAACACGAGAAAACTAACACGGGAAACTCAGGCTCAGAAATCAGGCACGGAATGCGGGAAAACAAACACGGGAAAATGCAGGCCCGGAAATCAAACACGGGTAATACCGGCACGGAAAACAAGCACGGGCTGAAACTCACACCGAGATAAGTTCAGGTGGCAGTGAGCGCACGGGCAAAAAACTCACACCGAAATAAGTTCAGGCGGGGGTGAGCGCACGGGCGAAAAACTCACACCGCAACAAGTTCAGGCGGGGGTGAGCGCACGGGAACGTATCGGAGGAAATCCACAGCGAGCGAGAAAGTCCAGGCAAAAGTTCATTCACAGGCAATCAAACACGGGAATCAG
>JAQQZX010000007.1:1668790-1687454 GCA_030068355.1 Notoglanidium maculatum | reverse complement strand
TGACCTTTTTGACGTCATGGCGGCGCGGCAGTAGCATGCTCCGGATCCGAAAATGGTGTTTTTCTGTGTTATTCTGTTTCTTGGCGCGACTCCGATGGCACATGGACACCAAAACAAATGGTGTTCATGTCTACCCATGAGAAACATTGCTGGACATAAAGGAATACTCAAAAACTGACCTACAGGATGACCTCTTGGAAACGCTACGCGTCCTCGGGTTGCTACGGAAACCAGTCCTCCAGTGCTCGGCGTCGCCTGATGCCAGCGGCCGGGAGAGGGTCCGCCGAGAGCGGTGTGCGAGGAAGCGGAAGCGCGGCAAGCGAGTGGGGGTCCGCGATAGGCTAAGAGCTAATCCTAGCCGACCGCCCCTACCGACCATTGCACTTTCCAATGTCTGTTCTTTGGACAAATAAATTGGATTATATCTGACTCCAGCGGACTACCCAGCGCGAGTTTATGGATTGCTGCGTCATTGTTTTCACGGTCATAGGTCATAGGTCAGCATAGTGTCATAGGTCATATATAGGTCAACATAGGTCAGCGACAGAGTTCCGGACGCCGCCACTCAGCTAGCTGGGCTACCTCCAAAACTCTGCACATTTTGCACCTTTATAATTTTGCACATTACATTTTGATTAGCGCTGCTCTGTCTTGTTTTTTCTTGTCTTATGTCTGCACTGTTTGCATATTTGCACACTTTGCACTTTATGTTATTTTTGCCATGTTTGCATATGTTTGTACACATGCACTTTATGTTGTCTTCTGTTGTCTTCTGTTGTCTTCTGTTGCACACGTGCACCTTTTGTACTTTTGTGTTGTCTTGTATGTAGCGCCTTGGTCCTGGAGAAACGTTGTCTTGTTTCACTGTACACTGTACCACATGTATATGGTTGAAATGACAATAAAGGCCACTTGACTTGACTTGACTTGACTTACAGTTCCAGGAAGTAAAAGTGTTAGGGCTCATTCCTGACCTAGAGGGATAATTATCCTGCATTTAAAAGAAGGAACAGCAGGGAATAAAGACTGATGTGACAAAAAATTTGGCAGAGTAGCAAATAACAAAAACCCCAAAACACACGCAAACCTCAGCAAAAAAAACGAGGTGGTGCATTCCACTTGCTACAGAAGAGGTTGCTGGGTAACAGAGACAACTAAACTGTACATTAAAGAGCTAGCCCATACCAACAGCACCATGTGCTCCTCTAATATGTAGGATAACAAACAGTTAACTGCACGTACAGGAACAAGATAATGCTATGTAATAACTAGATCATACACATGAGTAGGTATGTGGGGGTGGGGGTGGCATAGTAGGTGATGCAGATAAATGAAGAAAAGATTATTCATGCCAGGTAAAACAGTTAATACTAATATGAGTACTGTAAGAATTAAATTAAGAGTGGATACTATATGCACCATAATAAATGCAATAGGTTGCATGCCCTACTCACAACCCAAAAGCATTGCAAAAGCTAATGACATATATACAATTGAAGTGGCAGAGTGCTAAACCTTAACATCAATTATATAGCTGCATAGAATGAGGGCAAGGGCCAAGTATATATATATATATATATATATATATATATATATACCAGTTATGTTTTGTGTGCTACAGAGTGGGCAAACTGTCAAACTGTTCAGCACCAGCCAGGGACTCAAAGATGTTAACTGTGTTGCTGTGGACAACTTGGAGCTTGGCTAGAAAATGTAGGGAACACTTGGCACCACCATCCAAAAGGCTCTTCTTCATGCTGTTGAAGGGATGCTGCTGGGATGACACTTAAGCTGTGTAATCAGGGAATATTGATACTCTTTCACCCTGGTGGCACAACGGTACACGTGGATGGCTCTCACACACTCTTTCTTTCGTCTTGGCTGCATCATCTCTGCACCTTTGTTTAATTTTCCCTCAGATTAGCACTCACAGATGGTAAGTGCATGTGTGCATGTGCGTGTGTTCACCACTCGTGCATGTTTGTGTGTGTGCTTGTGCTGGTGTGAGCTGATGCTTGAGTGCACTTTAATTTCATAAGCTCAGTGCATGGAGAGTAATAGAGTACTAGTATTAATGATAATAAAGGAGATTAGTTTTCAAGCCTGTGTTTTTTTTAACATTGAACTTCAAAGTTACAAACTTGCAAGCATACCTCAAAGTTCACCAAGGCTTGGTTTCAGAGTGGCCGTCACAGTCGCCTGACTTTAACCACATAGAAAATCTCTGGTGGGGTTTGAAGAAGGCCGTTGCAGCATGCAAACACAAGAATACTAATGTTGCCCATGAAGAATGGGCTAAGTTTCATGCTTGCAGCAGGTCATAACAGCATGGTGCTCTACTAATTACTAACAATCCTTGTCATGAAGGAGTTGAATAATTTTGAAACTGCAGTAGTAATTAACCGTGACATTTTGTGTTGAATGTGGAGAAACCGCTTGCAATAGTTGTGTTGTGCTATTTAAATGCAAACATCTGAAAATTTGTAAATTCTGCCAATAAACCTAATTTGCAATTTGGGTTGAAAAATTTTAGGTGCAACTGTAGCTCTGGTATTGTGTCTACTCACACTGAGATAAAGGTAAGTCTTATGAATCTGTTCAGATTTCAGCGGAAATCACGCCTGCTCCAGCCATGAAAATGTAAGGTTTGATCTTCCTTGCTATGCTGCTCTTCATGTCTGATTTTAACTCAGCAAGATGTCATACACATTTTTAATTGGTGTTGTATACATTTGAGCACATCTAGCCTACATTCCTATCAAGTGTCACTTAGGGGTTTTATTGTAAGACCATGCTCTCCTATATGCTGTTCCAAAAAATTCCCAGTGAGAAGTGGAAGCAGAGAAAAAGATGAAAGCCTGCTGGATAGTTATAAAAAGGTTCACTTCTTGTAGAAGGCATGATGTTGCATCATTAACTACCAAGTTGAGAGACTGAGTATTGTAGGGCACATAGAACTTCCTTAGTTTTATGTCTCACACCATCTTTTGTACACTGCTTTGTTTACCACTCAGTTCTGATCAGTACCTTAATCATTCTAGCACCTGTAGAATTGTTTAGCTGACTGGAGCACTGTAAGAATTTCATGTTGAATCATAGCATTGCTATGATTGTATTTTGAATTTCTTTTGGCAAACAATGAACACATTTCCTTAGAAGTTGTTCTCCTAACATGTTTAGCCATAATGTTATCAAAAAGGCCTACTCATTCTAAAATTTAAGGAAATTGCCATTATTATGCTCAGTCTATCAGTGCTACCCCAGAATGCTTGGTTTTGCATGGCCATTGCTCGGATTAGACTCACCATACGTTGCAACACTTGCTGCCAATGTCTTAGCTAATATTCTCAGCTGATTTTGTGCATCTATAGTATTTTGAATGTCAAGCTTGTGTCCAGCTCTTTCCATTTATGACAACAGTCAAGAACATAGAACACATACATAAATAAATAAATGAATAAACAACAAACAAACAAACAGAAACATTCTAGCATCTCAGTTCAGTTCCGCTGTCACTCACACCTACACACACAGTCCTGCACACTGATAAAGAGAGAGAGAGAAGGAAAACAGCATGTTAAATAAGCATTTACAAATGAGAGACAGGTGTGCCAAGGTAATTTGCTCCCTCCCCCACACTCCCCCTGCATCCATGACCCCATCTGCCACAACATATTTTTCCAATGTTTGACAGCATTTTTTACCAGAGACCATTTTCTGTTACTCTGGCTAAAAAGTTTGCAATGTAAGAAAAATGCATCATCCTTGCTTACTGAATAAACAAGCCATGACTTTTTCAGCATCTTCTGATTTGCGATAGACTGATTTTTATGACAAACTAAAAATATTCTGTCCGTGCTGTCCCATATGCTCCTCTTTCTATCAAAGTGTCTCTAACTTGTTGGGTAATTGTTGGCCATTTACTGGAATCATTCGAAATTTCTTCACCTTGTTATATTAGTGGACAGTGAGAGTGTAAAGCTAATAATTCAGAAAGTTTATTCCTTCAAAAGTCTTGTCTTAGTACATTCACAGCCAAAGTTTTGGTCAGGAAGGCAGGCCGGAGCTGATTTATTTTCAATTTTTAATGTGAAAAATCACCATTAACTCCATTTAGCACCAGGGGCCTATAGGCTCAGGAGGGATGTGACAAGGAAGAGTAATGATTTCTTCCAGAGTGCAATTACAGAGAGCTTGTTAAAATCTTGTACCATGTTCAAGGTAGCAGAACTGCTTTGTCACTGTTGAGTAAACTTTATTTAAAAAAGATTTTGGTACATTTCAGCTGGTTTCATCTGTGACTGTAGCAGCCACCACAAAACTTCCTACGGCGGAAACCACTGATTAATCGATTTTTAAACACAATGAAAATAAATCATATCACAAAGGTAGAAATCATATCACAAAGGTCTTCACTCTTGTACAATACTGTGCACATTGTGTGTCTGTCAAAATTGAAGTTCCTGTAATGCCTTAGTTTCCTCAGTATAAAAATATTTCCAAACAGGTATCACTTACTTTCCACAGTTTGCTGAAACTTCAAAAGTCTACTGTCAGTGCAGTCAGTGCCACGTCTGTTACCTGTGTGTTTCAATTTATTTATTTATTTATTTATTTATTTATTTTAATGTTTCAAGCTATTTGTCATGTACAGACTATGTAAATATGTTTACTCAGAAACCTCACCCTGCTGATGACAATTATTAAGCAGCACCACACAGGACATTTGCCTCACTGTTAACTTACCTTTGTTTGGCACACATTTGAAAAATGCCTGCTAGAATTTTGTATGTTTTCAAGGTTCACAACTCTGAAGGTACTTGATTAGTTCTTGAACCATTTCTCAGGCAACATTCCCTGGCTTTGTTCTTCTGGATGTGATGTGTTTCTGCCAGGCACATATTATTTAAAAATGTAATTGCTGCAGCTCAGCACATTAACAGATGCCATGCCATGCAGAATAGTGTTACGTCTTTTGTGTTTCAGAGCCTGTAAGAAAAGAAGTCAGTTTAGTTGAGACCTGAGGATGCTGAAACTGAAGAGGACCTTAAAGATTCCCAATCAGGGCCAGTGGACCCATAAGGAGTTTTATCTACGTCAACCAAAGTGACACAAGTGGAAGTGAGCTCTATTTGTGTGTATGTACAATTTATGTATATATGTTTTTGTTTTTTTGGTAAACACTTGATATGCATTTCTTTCCTCATTATCCCCACAATTTGGTCACCTGCCAATACTCTTTCACCAGCTAGCTCTCCTCATCACATGATAGGGTAACGTGCTTCCTCACATAAAGCCAGCCAAACGCATCTTTTTGAACTGCTGCTTCCCTCCTCTTTGTTCTGTCGAGCTGCACATGGTAATTCTAATTCTACCAGTGATCCTGACCCCTTCTGCTTTCCAGACCAGCTTGATCCATTCTGATGTCCTACTTTTGAGGTTTTGATACAATAGCTTAGGCCTATAATTTCCATGAAAACTTTGCACTTAAATTGCCATAAACATTTTTGCACTCTAGTCTTGATTAGTGAGGAGTTGATATCTTCAACTACAATGAATTTTATGCTACCCAGCTGTATTTTTTGCCCATATAGCAGACAGTTCTTGAACTTATTTGTAATCACACTATCTGGTGTCACTCTTATGAGGCTGGGTTCTCTTTTAAGTCTGACTCCTCACAGGGTTTCTTCCTCATGTTTTCTCAGGGAGTTTTTTTCTTGTCACCATCGCCACTTGCTTGCTCATTGAGGATTTATGTGAGCGCAGTCACAAAAAATGGAACAGTGCCATTTTTGATCATTTAAGAAAATATATTTTCTCTCTCCTGTTTGATATTATAACTCCAAGTATGTTTTTTTTTTTGGTGAATGCCTGGCATCATCTGGATACAAGGAGTAAATTTGAGGAGTGAATTTCAGCAGTGTTATTGAAGTTTAAATGATAAAAAATAGATAATTTTTGGCACAAAAATGTAAAATTTGAGAGCTAGGTTAACACAAGCATGTATGTCTTAAATACAGAATCTATAGTTATGATTAATTTTAAATGAAATTAGGCAACACAGGCTTTACATCAGTGAAAAAGTTTTCCTCTTATCCTTCCCTTTATGGAGATATGGGTTTGAAATGACAGTATTATTTTCTAATGTTGTGAATTTTTGAGGCAATACACTTTTTTTTAATTGCTCGTGCACTCAAGATAAGTATCTAGGTTAATGTTTTTTCACTATGTTTTCAAAGTGTACGTGTATTCCTATCATTTTGATATGACAAAGGTTTAAAGGAAACAATGCCTTAGGTAATTTTGGGGAGTGTTGTAATGTTTTTTTAAAAATCTAAAAAGTGTCTAAAAACATTGTCTAAAATTTTCCATCACCTTATGTCACATCCATCACATACCCTTTATCTAAAAAGGTAAAAGACATAAAATGAAAAAAAAAAAAAACCCATATATGCTGCATTCAGCCAGGGCTAATGGTCATCCTTACACAGCAATAGAATTTCTAGAAATCCTGTTTTAAGTTATAAATAAGAATTCCATTCCCCAAAATGACACACACCCATTGAGGCCCGTGACAGATGTGACATAAAAGATTATTTGAAGCAAATCATTATTGAAGTGTTTTGTGTCATTTAATTTTCTGCCAGATTTTGTTCACTACCATTTATAATTGTTTATTTGCCACTGTAATGTTATAAAAAATATCATTTCTCAATGATTTCACTGAAAAACTTTGAGCACTATTACTGAGTGAGAAATGTACCAGCCTGAGAGCTCTTTAAATCAACAGATTCCCTATAGAGGGCACTATTGCTAATTTAATTGAATTTAATTGCCCTTGCAGAAAACAAATGGTGCCCCTCCAAACCAAGATATGCAAACATGGCCACCTGTGCACATGCCATGCATATATGATAGGCCAGATTCTTGCACTCTGTAGCTGATATAAGAGCCTGGATTGAAGATACATATGACTAATTTGATAAATCTATAATAAGGATAACATTAAACAATATTTAAATCTTTGTTTATTAATATATTAGATCAAAATTAGACTGAGAGTGACATGGATAGAGTTGGACAGATAAGCCTATTTATTTATATGCTGTCCAGTCAGCTTTGAACATTAAAGCACTGTCATCCTGGGTGTGGGATCACACGTGGTTCATCCAGGTTCATCCTGGTTTCCTTTAGCATGGACAGTGCTACCCACTCGCCAATTTGCCATTGGCTAAGTATCATGTTATTTTGGCTAAATATATTCCAGTTTGGCTATATTTTTCTGAAGGGCAGTATAGAATGAGTAATTTGGCTAATAAGATTATAATTTCTGTAAGAGTTTGCCCAAGTTAGCTCTAAAAACCCTGCTTTAGGAGCCTAAAGGGTACCCAGATTGAAATTCCAGCCTAATACAGAACAGACCTGAATCTGCAAAAGGCTTCAAAAAACACTGCTTTGATTGGACTGGTCATATCATATTGTTCTAACATTTGAAGGCAATTTGATGAATGTGGCTTAGCTTCTATCCATGTAGAAGCAAAAGCAGATTAAACTGGACAAAACATTTATGCATGTAGTTCTCAAACATGCGAGAGATACTTTTCACGTATGCCGATTTGATTTGACTGTCCTTGTTCTTAGTTTAGTTCTTACAAGTTGAAATCAGTTAGGCAGCTGAGGTTCTGCATCCTAAGGTAAAAGCAGAAAATGGATGAAATATTTCTGTGGGTTTTAACTGACAGCCAATTTACTCCCTTCAGAATGGAGTTGGTTTCTCAGAAAGGTTGTTTACCAGAGAAAGGTCCCTTATGTCACATCTATTACACCTACTGTCATGTCCATCACACTGATAACTTCGTCTGAATGACAGAAACTAATGATAATCAATGCACTAAAATGCATTGTAAGTGATAAAAATCATTAGTAAGCCTTTGGTTTGTTTAAGGTTATTAATGGCTTTATTAGAAGCTAAACCCAGGATTTCCTGGACTATAAAAGTTTTTATGTATACACTAGCAGTAGTGAGAACTTTACTATTGCCATGTTTTATGGAGTTTTATAAACCTGGACTAAGTTGATTTCTCAGAACAAATGTGGTCAGTTGTTTCTACAAATGACCAGGTAAATACTTCTTTCTTGGTTTTATAATTTTTTTGATGCTAATTACTATGTGATGGACATGACATAATATCTGGAACACCTGATTTTCATTCCAACGTGGAGGCTTAGGCTTCCAAATGGAGGCTTAGGATTTATTTTTCCTGGTGATTTCCTGGCCTCTGAACCTATGTGTTGCCAGAATATCATGTTTTTTCTAGTTTGTTTAAAGAAAAGTGTTAACTTGTGTATTTTCAACAACTGTTTTTCATGACTCATTTATACAGCTCTGGAGAAAATTAAGAGACCACTCCATTTTTTTCTTAAATCAGCATCTTTATGTATGGCAGCCAATTCCAATTCCAGTGTGGTGAATTCCAACACAAGCACACCTCATTTTGCTTAAATAAGTAATGATTAGTTGATCACCTGACCCATGTCTTATTTAAGGAGGAAAAATATAAAAACCACTGTAGTGGTAATCACTATCCGCTTCCAATAGGACTAGTTTGGATGGCAAAAGCAGTGCTAGTAGCACCTCCATGGGACAAATTTCATTGTCAGCCCAGTCCGCAAGGACTTGTTGACAGAATACGTGCATAAGTAAGCCTGCATTCAACTTAAGTGTGTTCCCAACAGCAGAAAATCTCTGTAAACACCCATGGATGTCAGTGTTCGTGTTGTGCGAAGCTGTGTCCATGAAAGTATAGGCTACTTCGGCCAATTAATGTTTCCATACTAAACAAAAACTACAAGTACCAAGCCCTTTTAAATTTCAGTAGCTGTGATCACATTATTTAATTTGAAAAGGTAATTAGTTACATTACTTGTTACTGCCAAAATCTAGTAATGGAATTAATTCTGTTTTGCTATGGTGTGTCTACTATATCACATAACTGGTAAAGGTTACTGTATACAGCTACACCTGGAGAAATCTTGATGTGGTGCAATGTGAGGTCCATGCAAGAAACAAAATACACATTAGAAAGTTTCCTTTGTAACCTGGCAACCTATGCTCACTGAGACAGTGAAAAGTGCTCTCCATAAGGGACAGGGGTGAATTGGGCTGGACCTTTTAAATTTACCTTCAACCCCAGCTCCTCCCTCTCACCATTGCCAGAGCCACAGGAACTACCTCTCCCCAAGGTTTAAGGAGATTGAAGTGGTATATTTGAAGTGTATTGCCTCTATCCATTCATCTGACCTCATAGTCAACATTTCCATGTGACCTCAAAGGGAACTTGATTTTTCACGAGTAATTTAGACCTTGATGTGTATAGTATGTATAAATGAGCACATAGTCTCCTGGGGCAAATTCCCATAGCCAAGTGCCCCTGTCATACAGTCAGGATTGTTCTTATGTCTGACGCAAATTCTCCTGTGTTAGGTGATTCAAAGTGTGGAGTTTTTGTTTCAGGTCCAGAACGTACTGAATTTTGTTTTTGTTGTTATGTTCTTCATCCCAAATTTCTTTAATGATGTCTAAGAAGTCACTGAGCTTATGCCTATATAATCATTTGAATGGTGAGACCCCTCTGGAGGGTTACAGGACCTCATATACTGCAAATAACAGGGGTTTCCCACTTATCCCAATTCTGAGAATCATCATGAATGGACTTAAAAATTATATTTTAAGGGTTTGATTAAACTGTTCTATGAGCGGAGATAATTCAGAGTGTCTCCGAAACACTACGTAAAAGCAATGCCCTCGATCACTCTGTTCTAATGGCTGACATTCACAACATGCTGTACACCTCCTGTGCCAAAAGAAACAGGCCAATGAGAAGGTTTTGTGTCTTATCCAAATGCTCAGCCATGGAACACCATTTCCCTATGGTTATTCAGTGCCAACAAGTGGGTCATCTCTTCCTTAGTCTGAATGTCCCACATCACGCAATATAACCTATTATTGATAACAAAAAAATATGGGGGAAATAGCAGAATTGGGCTGAATTTGCTGACCATATTGCTGACCATTTGCTGACCATCATTTACTCTCATTGGTTAAAGGCATGTCTCAAGAAAAAAGCACATGAAAATAGCACAAATACTGTTCTGTTGCTCTAATTTAAAGAAGAGTCACAGCTTTTTAAAGGAAATATGCTTGTGGTAACTGCCCAAACTTGATCTAAACTGTAGATGTAAGATCTAATGTACTTTCAGCAGTTGTATTGCATAAAATTTGTTTTGCCTATAATTCTCTCCTGTAAGACTAATCAGTTAATGAGCAGAAAACAGCATCAATTGTATCAAGAAATGCCTACTGTGAAAAAGTGACTGAGGATAATATTGGTTAATGAAGGCTATTGGTTAATGAATTTTTCTCCTGTTCTCTTTAGAAAGCACAAGCACTGGTCTGAGAAAGCAAATTTCTACTGAAGATGAAACATTGCTGGTACTGAAAAGGTCCAGCACCACATGTCGCACAAGTCCTCACCGGCAATATGTCATCCTTTTTCTACCTCCACCTGGGGTCTACACATACCCATCTGACAACCTGCTACCATCAGATAACCCCAAGGCTTATCATAACACATGTTTGACTTTAATAAATTGCACGACCACACTTTCCCAAGCAGCACATAATATGCAGTGGCGACGGCGACACTGCTGTCCAATCAAGATGACATGGAATATCAAGCGGTCACTTTTCCGAATGCACTTGATGGGCCTGCTTTTGCTGGCCTTACTTTTCACCATCTTTCTCAGCTGCAAAGACTGGTTACCCAGTCAACCAGGACTACGAGAAAATGCTGTGGCCTACACAATGCATGGCTTGCATCCAGTAAAGGAACACCCTGACGGCAACCAAAGCTCACTGCAAAGCCTCTGGAGGGAGTCACTTTTTGTTCCTTCTAAGCCACCTATGAACTTCAGTTCTCACGAATCAAAGTTTGCAGTCCAAAGCATCTCAGGAATGGAAGCATCTCTCAGCACTAACAAAACAAATGGCAATACCTTGCACAGAGAAATGGGTGTGGGAGAACAGCTGGCACCCAATCCATACCGGTATTTGCTGAATGAGCCCTACAAATGTCAAGATAGTAGCCCCTTTCTCATTCTGCTCATTGCAGTAGAGCCAAAGCATGTGGAGGCCAGGAATGCCATCAGGCAAACATGGGGAAATGAGAGCATGTTCATGGGCGTGCACTTTGTGCGTCTCTTTCTCATGGGCATGAAAAGCAATCCTGATGGCCACCCTCAGAGTGAAATTGTGGAAGAAAGTTTCCAGCACCATGATATCATACAACAGGACTTCATGGACACCTACTACAATCTTACCATCAAGACACTGATGGGCATGAGCTGGGTTGCTGAGTACTGTCCTCATACCAGGTATGTCATGAAGACTGATAGTGACATGTTTGTCAATACAGAGTATTTAATCCAAAAGCTGCTGAAACCAGAGTTACCAACTCAGCACAACTACTTTACTGGCTACCTAATGCGAGGTTATGCACCAAATCGCAACAAAGACAGCAAATGGTATATGCCTCCAGAGCTCTATTCCAGTGAGAGGTACCCCATCTTCTGTTCTGGCACAGGCTATGTGTTCTCTGGAGACATGGCAGGCAAGATCTACCAGGCATCTTTAAGTATACGTCGTCTGCATCTTGAGGACGTCTATGTCGGGATCTGCTTAGCAAAGCTGCATATTGATCCTGTGCCACCACCAAATGAGTTTCTCTTCAACCACTGGAGAGTTTCTTACTCAAGCTGCAAATACAGTCACCTTATCACTTCTCACCAGTTTCAGCCCAGTGAACTCATCAAGTACTGGAATCACTTACAGAGGAACAAGCACAATGCTTGCATCAACATGGCAAAGGAGAAGAGTAGCAAATTCCGTCATAGGAATCTGGAATGGGAAAGGCTTCAGCGATGACCATAAGCATGACTCAGTGCAACAAAATATTTGAAAGCATGTGTGAATTCAATCAATACACTACTATAGGAAAGAGCACAGTTTCTGTCATTATGTAAAGTCAATTAAAACTATTTTTTAAATTTGATAGATGTTATGTATTGTAAATCCATTAAGGTATTTTTTAAAAAAGGGATGTAAGGTAAATGTTATGTGCAAAATATAGCATGCACAAAAAGTATCATAGGTCAGATTACCTTTTTCAGGTGCCAATTAAAATTACAGTGCAACAATTTCTCTCTAAATCTTTACTAATATTTATTTCTGTATTAAAAAAGAAAATATACAACAAATTATAGTGGTTGATGTGAGTGTGTGTGCATATTCAGTTAGTATATATATATATATATATATATATATATATATATATATATATATATATATACATACATGCACAGTGGAGATCAAAGTTAGAGAGCAATACATACATAATTCATAAATACAAACATTACACCACTATTCTACTAGCATATTTTTCAAGATAACCAAGGCAATTCAACAAAAACCTTTATATTGTAGGAAATGGAGAATAGTAACCACTGTAGCAGAAAAGAAACTTACAAATGGAATATTTGATGGTTACAGCTTTCGAAAATTTGTAGAAAGTGTAGAGGTCCTTGCTTTGAATGACTTCAGTACATTTGTACTTGCAAAACATCACCAATTTCTCAAAGTGCTCTGCTTTGATCTTCTTCCACTCTTTTTCTTGTCTCTTCAGAGTTCTGTAACTGTAGTATATCTCCAATCATCTTTCAGAAATTCTCAGTCAGGTTCAGATCAAGACACTGGGATGGACATTTCATTATTTCAATGTTCTCAGCTTCGAGGGATTCTTTACCTCTTCTGCAGTGTGAGAAGGGGAATTGTCTTGCATAATAATTGCAGGCTAAACAGGAGATGCTTGCAGGGAAGGAACCATGTTTTGCCAAAGGAGGTTCAGAGAAACATTAGCATCCACCTTGCCATGCCACATAAGAGGCCCTTCTGCTGCAGAAAACATTCCCCAATCCATCCAAACCATCCTCCTCCAAATGTAACTGATTTCTTCACACACTCTGGGTTCAGTTTTTCCCCAATTTGATGCTGAACACAATGTGTCCCATCTGACCCAACTAAATTAAACTTCCCCTCATTACTCAAGTATGGACCAGTTCTCCTCCATCCACACAACATGCTTTTCAGCAAAGGTTAGTTTAGCCTTTTGATTCTTTCTGTTGACGAGAGGCTCGGCCAATGTGGAGTAGGCTGTACAGGAGATACTTCACAGAAGATTGTGAAGTATCTTAAAGTGTTCTCTAACATTGATTGCAGTTCTTTTTCAAATTTCTCACTAAGTTTTTATATTGTGACATGGAATATTTTTAAGTTATGAAATGCACTTCAACTTCATCCCTTCTATTTATGTTATGATTTACATGGGGATAAGCAGACTTTGAAATTTAGGAAAATGTAATTTGTTCTCTAATTTTGGTTTCCACTGTGTGACTGTGTATGTAAAATTTATTTGTGTGTGTCTCTGTGTATATATATATATATATATATATATATATATATATATATATATATATATACAGTCATGGCCATTCCAGGCACCCCTGGAATTTTTCCAGAAAATGCACCATTTCTCCCAGAAGATTATAGCAATTACAAATGTTTTGGTATACACATGTTTATTTCCTTTATGTGCATTGGATCAATACAAAAAAACAGAGAAAAAAGCCAAATTTGACATCATTTCACAAAAAACTCAAAAACTGGGCCGGACAAAATTATTGGCACCCTCAACTTAATATTTGGTTGCACACAATTTGGAAAAAATAACTGAAACCAATCACTTCCTATAACCATTAACAAGCTTGTTACACCTCTCAACTGGAATTTTTGACCACTCTTCCTTTGCAACCTGCTAAAGGTCTCTCAGATTTGAAGGGTGCCTTGTCCCAACAGCAATTTCTCTCCATAAGTGTTCAATCGGAATTTATATCCGGACTCATTGCTAGCCACTTCAGAACTCCCCTAAGCTTTGTATTCAACCATTTCTGGGTGCTTTTAGAGGTATGTTTGTGGTCATTGTCCTGCTGGAACACGCATGACCTCTGACGCAGACACAGCTTTCTGACACTGGGCCCTACATTGCGCCCCAAAAGCTTTTGGTAGTCTTCAGAGTTCATGATGCCTTGCACACAGTCAAGGCACCCAGTGCCAGAGGAAGCAAAACATCCTCAAAACATCATTGAACCTCCACCATGTTTGACTGTAGGTACTGTGTTCTTTTCTTTGTAGGCCTCATTCCATTTTCTGTAAACAGTAGAATGATGTGCTTTACTAAAAAGCTCTACCTTGGTCTCATCTGTCCACAAGATGTTCTCCCAGAAGAATTTTGGCTTCCTCAAGTACATTTTGGCAAACTCCAATCTGGATTTTTTATTTTTCTGTGTCAGCAGTGGGGTCTCCTGCCATAGTGTTTCATTTTGTTCAGATGTCGACGGATAGTTCGAGCTGACACTGTTGCACCCTGAGTCTGCAGAACAACTTGAATTTGTTTAGAAGTTAATTGGGGCTGTTTATCCACCATTCAGACTATCCTGCGTTGTAGTCTTTTATCAATTTTTCTCTTCTGTCCATGTCCAGGGAGATTAGCTACAGTGCCATTATGTTGTGCACAGTGAACAAAGGAACTTGAAGATCTCTGGAGGTGGTCTTGTAGCCTTGAGATTGTTGATATTTTTCCACGATTTTTGTTCTCAACTACTCAGACAATTCTCTGCTCTTCTTTCTGTTCTCCATGCTTAGTGTGGCACACACAGACACACAACAGAAAGGGTGAGTGAACTTTTCTCCATTTTAACTGGCTTCAGGTGTGATTGCTTTATTGCCAGCACCTGTTTCTTGGCACACGTGAGTTTAAACAAGCATCATATTCTTGAAATAAAATGATTTACCCACAATTTTGAAAAGGTGCCAATAATTTTGTCCGGCCCAGTTTTTGAGTTTTTTGTGAAATGATGTCAATGATTTTTCTGGAAAAATTCCAGCGGTGCTGATAATTTCGGCCATGACTGTATATATATAGTCACTGGCCTGCCAAATTCCCCTGCTCATTCAGGGGATTCAATTACTATGTAATTCAATTATTCAATCAGACAATCACACGGTCACAGTTTCCTCTATTCGGATATTATAACTAAAACTCTTGACCTGCACCTGCATGATTTTATACATTGTGCTGCTGCCACATGATTGGCTGATTGGATAAATGAATGAATGTGTAGATGTGCAGGTGTTCATAATAATACAGAGACAAAGAGACAAAGATTGTACTTTTTAAGAGCTTTGCATATGTTTACCCTTCCTGGGGACTAAAGAAAACTATTTATTAAACGTTTTTCCTTCTCACTGGTCCTTTGATGGGTTTGTTGTGATTTTGTGGTTGCTGAAGCCGTATTGCATACATGCACACAAATATACTGTATATAAAGATGTTTAATGTTCAAACCAATTAACTTTGTTTTATTTTGTAGATATACACTCATACTGAATATGCCTGCAACATGCTCCAAAAATGTTGTGACAGGGGCATGTTTACCACTGGGTTACATCACCATTTCTTTTAACAACTCCCAGCAAGCTTTTGGGAACTGAGGGCACTAATTGTTGACACTAAAAGTGAAATTCTTTCCCATTCTTTCTTGATATATGACTTCAGTTGCTCAATAGTTCAGGGTCTTCACTGTACTTTATAATGTCCATACACAAACCTGGACTGCAAACAGGCACTCTTTTACCACAAAGCCATGCTGTTGTAACATTTTTTTTATATTATTAATTTTTAAATTATGTTTATTACTTAAGACACATCATGTCTTAAAGTAATGATAGACTGTAATTTTTCTTTATTTAGCTGACCAGTTCTTCACATAATATAGTACAGTTGTTGAATAGTGCTATTAACTGTATTTTTATTATTTACTAATTACAGTTTGATTGTCTCAAACACATTAAGAAGGCAAGAAATTCCACTAATGAACTTTTGACAAGGCACATCTGTAATTGCAAAGCATTCCTCCTGAAGCTGCTTAATATAATGCCAATAGTGTGCAAAGCTGTCATCAAGGTAAATGCTGGCTACTTTGAAGAATCTAAAACATGAAACATTTTTAACATGTTTTTTGTTTAACACATAATTTCATGTATGTTCCATATGTTATTTCATAGTTTTGATGTCATCAGTATTGTTTTGCAATGTAAAAATAGTCAAATTTTCAGAAAAAACTATGAATGACTTTTAACTGGTACTGTACACACACACGTGTGTGTGTGTGTGTGTGTGTGTACATTACCAGTTAAAAGTTTGGACAGAACTTTACATACAGTCTGTTTACATAAAGTTTACATACACAGACTGAAGTATACATACAATCATCATGGATATGAATGTCATGGCAATATTAAGCTTTCAGTGATTTCTTTGAACAGTTCTCTTCTAGGAAGAATGTACAACATGCATCTTTAATTTAAGGGGAAAAAAAGGAATTTTATTATATATTTATATTTATTTTATTATATTTATTTATTATGGATTTTATGAAATGAACACTGGGGACAAAATTATATACAAGGTCACAAATATATACAGCACACCTAATATTTGGTTAAATGTCCCTTAGCTGTCACGAGTGTGGGGTTTGGCTGGACACAAGTGCAGGTAGGAGACAGCAGTAAAAACAAACATGTTTATTAAACACTTAGGTGAAGGTACAAAACAGCAGGCAGTATCAAAAGCCACAAACAGAAACAGGTTCAGGCAAAAGACAATATCCAAAATACAAACAAGGCAGATCATGACAGAAATAGCTTAGGCAGGAATAGGCCCTGTAGCTTGGACAGGAACAGTCTTTGTGGCTTTAATAGTTCTTGTGCTTTGAACTGGAACAGTGGCGGTCTCTGGCTCTGGTGTCTGCTCAGACTTGGACTCAGGCATGGACTTGGACTCAGGCACTGACTTGGACTCAGGCACGGACTTGGACTCAGGCGTGGACTTGGACTCAGGCGTGGACTTGGACTTGGGTCAGTTAACAGACAAACAGGCTAAACCAGGGATGTCAAACTCATTTGGTAACCACATTACACTTAGTCCCGTGGTCAAATCAAGAGGTCTGGACCAAAAAAATAAAAGTTTAGTGACCAATAACACACCAGCAAGTCCTCTTAAATGTGTTCATTTATTGACATTTATGAATCCACAAACAGATGATCTTCAGAATGAATGTAATTATGGTTTTACATTATACATTTAGCATTCACTTCCTTTCCCACATTTATTAGTGTTACCACTTGGAATTGAGGTGGGCTTAATCGGGATTGTGTCATGAGTTTACAGAAAATAATCCATAATATTGAAGTTTGCAAAATTATTGGCAAATTAAAATATGAAAAAGTTGTGATTGAATAAGTATTCAGCCCTGTTGCTGTGACCTAGATAAATTATTTTTGGAAAGTCACATGCTTAAAGTACATTTATGGCCTGCATATATTGGTCTATTTTGTCACCTGCTTACTTTTTACTAAATAATCATTTAAAAAAGTCTACTCAGTAATTTCAACTACTTAGTATGTACAGATTTAGAGGCCACCTGGGCTATATTCTGAATTTCTACAGGAATTAGCAAACTTCCTCTTGAACATAAACTTTTTGTCAAATAATACCAGTAATTGGTGGAGACATTAATATTCATGTTGATATTTCACAACGCTCTCTGAAAGCAGTGTTTATGTCTCAGGACATAACAGGAATGTGTGATCAGCATCATGAATACACCTTTCTGGTCCAAACTTTATACGTTAATTCTATTATCTAACGGGAAGCCAGTACCTGATGCCGATTCATTTTGACCTTCTGACTTGCCTAATTCATCCTGATGCGCTTCTTCTGCTTGGAGCTTTCTATAGTTGTAACTCACTCTCTGCTGCTCTGGATGGTCCCACTTCCATATCTTAAGATTGCATTCAATAAAAAGAGTTTAAGCCCAAGTATCATGCTTTCTTCAAGGGAAAAGTGTACGTAGAAACTAAAAAGTTTACTTAGAACCTAAAAACATTTGCTGTAATCAAAAGGAGTCTGATGCTCATACTGAAGATCCTTTAGACAGACTCAGCACTGTTTTACTTTAAAGTACATAATAATTGTGGAATACTTACGATTTCTAATTGCACTATTCAGTGTCACCCAGAAGAGGGAGGGTCCAATTTGATTCTAGATCCTTTCAAGGTTTCTTCTTTGTGTTTATATAGAGATGTTGGGTCTCCCATTATAAACGGATATGGAGATATTTGGTCTCCCATTATAAACGGATATAGAGATGTTGGGTCTCCCATTATAAACGGATATAGAGATGTTGGGTCTCCCATTATAAACGGACATAGAGATGTTGGGTCTCCCCTTTAAATTGGATATAGAAATGTTGGGTCTCCCATTACAAATGGATATAGAGATGTTGGGTCTCCCATTATAAACGGATATAGAGATGTTGGATCTCCCATTATAAACGGATATAGAGATGTTGGATCTCCCATTATGAATGGAAATAGAGATGTTGGGTCTCCCCTTTAAATTGGATATAGAGATGTTGGGTCTCCCATTAT
>JAQQZX010000007.1:1646401-1661174 GCA_030068355.1 Notoglanidium maculatum | reverse complement strand
TGTGAAAATCTGATGATGTTTTAGGTCATATTTATGGAGAAATATAGAAAATTCTAAAGGGTTCACAAACTTTCAAGCACAACTGTATAGTAAATAGTAATTTGTGTCAGCCTCATATACTGTTTTTTTTATTAACCAATATGTCATTTTTGTGTGTCCTATCCTGAAAATACAAATACACACAAACATATATATTGTGAGACATGGCAACAGTGACAACACAGACTAGAACTGGTGCAGAAAAGAAAAATAAATGTGTGGGAGGGCATGGACGGCAGACTAGGTGATCAAGCGCCACAGACTCAGGCACACTCAGAGCCAGGTTCCTTCCCATGAGGAGTCTAAGGAGGCAGCGCAAACACACATGTAAGTTACAAACCTTATTCACGAGCCCTGTCGAACTGCCTCCTTCTTATAGCTCGCTGTCTTATGCTGGAGGGTAAATGTTAAGCATTCGTGCTGGGTTTTACAGCCCCTTATATATATATATGATTTAATGATACAATTGGGTGTTCCAACAGGACAATGACCCCAAACACACATCAGCTTGTTGTGGCATTGATAAAGCAGGCTAGCAAGTCCATAAGCTTAAAACAAGTCCTGACCTGACCTGCCAGGAAACACACAAATTTAATTAAACTCTAACAATTCTGCCAAGAAGAGTGGTCAAATATCTAACAAGAATTTTGCCAGAAGCTTGGTGATGACTACCAAAAGCATCTGGTCAAGGTGAAATTTCTTAAGGGACATTTCACAAAATATTAGGTGTTATGTATGTATATTTTTGCCCTGTATGTATAATCTTGACCCAAAATAAATTCAAACTTGTATACCAAATTCATTTTTTTTTCTATTAAAGGTAAATGCTGTATGATCATTCTTTCCCAGAAAAAGAACAGTTAAAAGAAATAAATGATAGCCCAATATTGCCATGACATTCCATGATGACTGTATGTAAATCACAGCTGTGTTTGTATAAATTACTTTGCATCTTCTTCTTCTTCTCATTATTACTATTATTACTATTATTATTATTATTATTATTATTATTATTATTACTTTATGGCGGTTGACAAACAAGGAATGGTGCATTACCACCACCTTCTGAAAAGGATTGTGAGTCTGGATAAACTATTTCATTATTTCCTATAATCTCTTTATTAATCCTGTTTCCCTAAGAAATAAAAATACATTTCTAAACCATATTTCTCCCGAATTCCTTTGCAAAATGTTATTTAATTTTATTGGAATCCCTACCTCTTTTAAGTGGTGAATTAGCATATGCCTCTCTTGGTGGTATTATTTTGCTTCTGGCGACACAGGACTTTTATTTTGTTTTAAAAAAAAAAAAAAAAAAAAAAATCTCCTGCCAACTTCATCCGGACGTAAAAGGGAAAAACAAAACAGTGTAAATCGTGTCGGACCTTTTTAATGTCATTAATTGCTTTAACAACTAATATGTCGTGTTTGTGTATACTATTCTCATCGAAAACAAAACATTTTAAAAATCTATATTTATAACAATCTACATTTTGCATTTTTATTTTGTTTTTCAATAGACGGGATTTTTATTTTGAAATGAAGCCTGCCCATATCGACCAGGAAGTAAAATTAATACATACATTAATGCTTCGCGAATATTCCACTTCACTTGATGGATATGAGAATACACACACCACCGAAATTACACTCCGTTGCCCGGTTTCCCTACAACAACAAACCGCACGAAGTGAAGTGACTCGTCAGTGCAGCCACAGACAGTAAAGCTTCTCGGTACTGGAGGAGGTACATTGCCTTCTCACAGTGTCCAACTTTTGCTAAAACCTTATTCTTTTGTTGTATGCCCTCAAAATTGACCCTAGGCCACGTTAAATAAATGTTTAACTAAACAATGAAACATTAGCAGTAGCCTAAGCTTCGCCTTATTTACTGTAAGTAACAGGAGGGGATTCCTGGTTGATGATTAATTGTTTGCAATATTTGCTCCCCAGACACAGTGGTTATAAGGACATTATTTACAAAGAAGCGGTCAAAATTAGTCAATATTTCTCCACAGGACAGGGTTTTTTTCCCAATGGAAACGTTAGAGCAGTTAGTTGGCAAGTCAGTGTTAGGAGATGTATCAGCTAGCTTAATGTTAGCTATCATTACATCCAAACCCAGTAGCATAAATTGGTGTCCCATTCATTTCATTATCTTAGGCATAGCAGTGGGTAGCAGTTAAAAACAGGCTCATGAATATGGACTAGTTGAATGAGGACTTACTGTTGAGTCTCTAAAATAGTCATTGAATTAAGTGACTTCTGTAGGTCAAATTAGGTGTTTAATAACCTGTTAAAAATGCATTCACATTCACAATGCTTCTGACGCCCCTGTGAGGATCCTTTATTGGTAATCTCTCCCCATAATCAGATGAGCTGTAATTAGAAAATCCTGCTCACCCTGCTGTGTCTTACTGAACCACTGCTAGAAAACAGCAACGAGAAATGGCTAAAGTTAATAAACAGTTCATTATTTTAACAGTGTTTTTATTCTGCGCGTCAGCTGCGTGCTTCTATCGTCCAGCAAGGTTCGGTTCCTAAATTAGTGTTAATGAAGCTGCTTGTTTGCTGCTTGTGTCACTCTGAACTAACCATAATGAAGGCTGTGTTGTATGTCTAGGATGGGAAATGTCATGTCCGCTAGTGCTGGAAGGATTTCAAACCAGACATATACTCAGTTTATACAGGTAAGCATTACTTTCTGCACTGATTTCAGATTTCTGATGCCAGAAGGTGTTAAATTCTTTTCACAGCAGCAGCTCTGACTTCAGTTTATACGACAACTTTGTTTGAATGTGCTCGTAACAGCTCGTTCACTGGGACTCAAGATTCAAGATCCTTTATTTGTCACATGCATAGTCATACAAGTACAACACACAGTGAAATGTCTCCTGAACCGCTCCTTTTGACTGTGCAAATATTATAAACATAAGTAAATTTTAATTTTAAAAAATCTGGAATTTTCTGGAACAAATAAAAATGAAGAAATTACGAATAAAAATAAAGAACTTGTTAGAGGTAAAATATGTAATATAGAAAATCTGAGGAATAGTAGCAATATGTACATTGTGCAAATGGAATGTTAAAGTGCATTGTGCCATATTAGCACTTAAACAGTGACCAGAGTAATATAAACAGTATTGTAACAGCATGTACAGTGTAGCAGTGTGTGATGTGTAATGAATCAGATATGATATGAAATTATATGAGTGTTCTGAAATGTGACAAAGAATATGATATGAGTTCCTGTTCCTGTCCCTTATGGTAATGCTGTGGTAATGCTACGAGGAGAGTGGGGGCATGTTCTGATTTAGGACTCGAATGGCCTGAGGATAGAAGCTCCTCTTGAGTCTCTCTGTTTTTACCCTGAACCTTCTGCCCGATTGCAGAAGTTGAAACAGTCCGTTACTGGCGTGGGACGAGTCCTTTAAAATCCGAACTGCTCTGGACCAACATCTCCTAGTGTAAATGTCCTGTAGGGAAGGGAGAACAGACCTGCAGCAGCGTTCTGCCGCACGGATCACTCTCTGAAGGGCTTTTCGGTCCTGAGCACAGCTATTCCCATACCAGGATGTGATGTTCTGTGTGAGGATGCTCTCCACAGCGCCTGAATAGAAAGTCCTGAGGATCACTGGAGAGACCCCGAACTTAATCAGTTGTCCGACATGGTACAGGCGCTGCCAAGCCTTTTTGGACTGGACATGGATGTGAGCAGTCCATGTCGGGTCTGAGGATATGTGGACACCGAGATACTTGAAGGACAGCACCCGCTCCACTGGAGCTCCATTGATAATGAGGGGCTTGTAGTCTCACTACTATCTCCTTCCGAAGTCCACCACCAGCTCCTTGGTCTTGCAGATGTTCAGCTGGAGATGGTTGTCCTGACACCACGATGCCAGGTTCTTCACCTCGTCCATGTAGGCCACCTCATCGTTGTTGGAGATGAGGCTCAACACCACCGTGTCATCAGCAAACTTCACAATGGTGTTGGAGCCATGAGTGGCCGCACAGTCAGACGTGTATAGAGAGTATAGCAGTGGTGAGAGTACGTACCCCTGTGGCGCTCCCGTGTTGGTGGTGATGCTGTCAGAGACGCACCTACCCACCCTCACCACCCGAGATCTCCCAGTGAGGAAGTCCAACACCCATGCACACAGACAACTGTTGAGTCCTAGATCCCTCAGCTTTGTGAACAGTCTACCAGGCACTATTGTGTTGAACGCTGAACTGTAGTCTACAAACAGCAATCTCACATAGTTACCCTGTTTCTTGTCCACGTGGCTGAGAGTGGTGTGCAGGACGTGGGAGATGGGGTCCTCTGTGGATCTGTTGGGTCGGTAGGTGAACTGGAGCAGGTCTGTGGTGCCCGGGATGGAGGAGGAGATAATGTTCTTCAGCAGCCTCTCAAACACCTTCATTACCACCGGAGTCAGTGCAACCGGCCGGTAGTTGTTCAGGCATGAGGGCTTGTTGTTCTTGGTCACGGGGACGATGGTGGATCTTTTGAAGCACGTGGGGACCACGGACTTCGCCAGGGACTCGTTGAAGATGGAAGTGAACACACCTGCTAGCTGGTCAGCACAGCAACGCAACAGATGGCCGGTGATGCCGTCTGGACCTGCTGCTTTCCTGGTGTTCACTCTCCTCAGGGACTCGTTTAGTGATTGGGTACATCGGTGGTTCTCAAAGTGTCTCCCTTACAGCGGCGAAAATCACGACCCATCGTTATCACAATTAGTGCATTTATTAATGAGCATTTAGTGAATTTTTCACATGGTGCTCAGTTTGACTGGTCACTTGAATTCATTGTGATTAATCCAAGCAAACACCTATATTCTATCTAACAAATAGCTAGAATATTATTGTATGCATTTAAATAATGTTCATTAAATAAATCTGTACTCGACCCTGGAATTTATTTTACACTTAAAGTCTTCTGTGGCTACAAGAATCTTTGAGAACCCCTAATTTACATAATCTATGTTTAAAAACCTTGTTGTTAACTAACAAAGAAAAGCATATCGATATAAGTTGTTGTTTTTAACACGTATGGAAGGAGTCTTCAGTGTGAGTGCTTCGTAACAGTCAGAAAGTCTAGCAAACGTCATTATTCAATAAGGAAAAGCATATTGTTGATATGGTGAAGGTTTTTGTTAGGAGATGTTTATTTATATATAAAAGGAATCTGAAGGACCAGGAGGTTTATGCTTTGTGATTTCTCAGTAACATGGCGAACTGTGTTTATTTTTTGTCTCGTGTTACATAACGTTAAATGTAAATTTAAACGTTTAAAAACCCTAATATGTCATTCAGTAATAAACTAGAAATTGTAATTGTTGGCTAATCGCCGTGGTGAATTTAGGAATTAAACACTTTAGGACCTGCTGTTATGGGTCTCATGCATGGGGTGGCATCACATTTCCCTGACATGTATCATTTTCCTATAACACACCCCATGTTTTATTCCGTACGTGTGTTTTCCCCCATTTAGGATGTGGTGTCTCATAACTGCATTGTTATATTCTCCAAGACAACATGTCCTTATTGCAAGATGGCCAAGAATGTCTTTACTCAAATAGGAGCCACCTATAAGGTGATTGAACTGGACCAACATAATAACGGCCAGCAGCTTCGAGAGGCTTTAATGCAAATGTCCGGTGCCAGAACGGTAAGGCACTCGTGTTCATTTATTACAAACTACAGTGATCTCTCATTACCTTAAAGCCAGTTACTCTGTGTAATGAAACAATGGAACTGCCATCTAATCATCCAGTGTAAATATAGCTATGTAGGGTTTGAAATGGCTTAAATGTTCTGGTTTCTTTCAGGTCCCAAGAGTCTTTGTCAATGGACAGTGCATTGGAGGAGGCTCTGATACACGACAGCTTCATGAACAGGGCAAACTGTTGCCGCTCATTGAGAAGTGTAACCCGTGCTGCTTGAATAATGCTGCAGAGGGATCAGGAAGCGGGCAGCATACCTCATAACTGTCCATTAATTTATGCATCATTGAAACCCTCCTGCAGTCCAGATGAATTAAATCAGTGAGTACTGAGATAAAGAACTAGTGACAGGCTTTCATTATTTTGGGTGTATTTTATTTTTTTTGTTGAAAATGTTCCTACCTCAGTACTGTTCAGTCGTGTATAGATTTACAAAGTAATCTTGTAATGAAATATGAATTGCTTTTTTGACAAGCATGTGGAATGTATTGGTTTTTTGATGATGATATACAGGGCAATTTTATGTCTGTTGAATGGCTTCTTTGTTTAATTGCGTACACTTTTGTGTCTTTTAGGGACGTTTAGTGGGTGTGTTTTAAGCAGGTGTTGGTAACACGATGTCAAGATGCCCATGACTGCTAAGGAATTTTTTATTATCCAAAAAAAGGCTATGGCAAGGTGATCGATTTGGAGGGGAAGGCGCAAACAGGAAGTGTGGCACAATTCTTCTGTACCTCATGCAGTGCGGCTCAAAGTTAACACGTATGTCCTGCAATGCAGCATAACAAAATCTACATGGTATTAGTTATTCTTTGTCATAGCGCCAGTTGGCTTATGTTTTTCATAATCCTCTTAGAAGGATTATCGGATTCTTTACCCCTACATACAGCAGCTGAGTCCTGTTAAACTAAACACACCTCCCTCTGAACTCAGTGGGGAAATGCTCATTGTTCTTATGTGTGGATGTAAGGTGTGTGTAGCCTTGAACAATGTAATCCTGCAGGATCGCACACTGTAGTTGGTTTTCTTCTGAGGGGCTCCTTAATAAAGACACATTGTAAACGATGTTCGGCCTCGGCTTTTAATATACACAACAGTTCTATATACAGCCAACATAAAACAGTTTTTTAATGTAAAATGTATGGTAATAATGCTAAACATTTGATCTTTGCAGCCACCTACATTATTAACATCCGCTTTTCATTTGAAAGAAAAATACATAAAGAAAAGGACAGAATGAGGAAAATATTCATTGAGGAGGATACCAAGATGTCTTTGTGGCAGGAACTGTTCTCATGTTCACCATGAAACAACAATAATAATAATAAAAAAAATTGCCACTGTTATCATCTGATGAGTCCAAGTTGAACTTTTTGGTATCAGATCATTTGGTATCAAAATGAAAAGAAATCAAATTCAAATAATATGAAAATGGTTGTCCTTTTCTCATGAACACACGAGAAAAGCAAATGGCTATGTGGCGTACATGCATTGGCCAAAAAGTAACTGAGCGGAAATCCCTGGGATCTATAAATAATTGACAGATTGCACTTGATACTTCTCTGAAAATGAGTGGATCTGTCTGTTTGGTCAGTGCAGATGTTCGCCAGTTACAGCTAAAAGTGCTCGATTTAGTTTTCACACAAATTTCCTAGACTTAAACTGTTTACGTTTTAAGATGAAGGAAGTACATTAGGATATGATGTGGAATGAACCAGAGTCTAGCCCATTTAACTACACATATTTTAGATTATTTAAAGCACTTAGGTTGTTAAAATCAACTAGACATAAGATTACACTTCTCTTTTTTTATCATTGAAAAATTCCGTTGTACAAAACCATGTCAGGAACACCAAACTCAGCATCGCAGAAAACCCTCCAGCCCTCTTAACACCAAGAGCAAAGCACTAAGAGTTGTGCCTTCTCATTTAGAGTGACGTTCCTCTCATTTGGAGTTACATCACGCACGTTTGGAGGTGTTTCAGCATGAATACCCTTCTCACAGTTTTACACACATGCTAAGGCAGGGATTCCAAACTAGTGGTACTATAGTAGTATACGGACCTAATGAAATGTTCAAGCGTTACAGGTATCCTAAATGGTAAATCTGGCGGTAATATAAAATATTAGACATGCAGAGTCTTCAAATAAAAAACACAAACCAGAGTTATTCCAAGACAGAAGAGAAGCTCACAGCAGCAGAGAATTTATTCTGCAAAGAAGTTACAGAGTAGTGGTAACAGAGAAGAGACAATGAGAAGAGAGCAGAGCAGTAGTTCCTTTGCGATTATGTTATACAATATTGTAAAATAGAGAAAGATCATTGGCTAAAATACATTAACATTTTTTTACCATGAAAGAATTGGAACAGCCTATAACAGCATTATGAATATTCATAAAACCATCATCTGTCCATTACACATGAGCAAGAGGATGACCAGGATGATGAAGAACAAAACTGGTTCAAACCATAACCACTGGTATCTGTTCTTTAGGACTATGTGTTTGGGTTTACTGAGATTTTATTAAAAAGGAGTCATCTGTTATAAAGGCCTCCTTATCATCCTGCCAAGTTTACGGTGGAAGAACAGGGATGAGTTCACATAAGTTTGAAACAAATGTGACTTAAATAGTACAAAAATAATACTTTCGTTGCTGACCCCAAATACAGATCCATCAGGTGTTCAAGGCTTGGGGTCTGAAAAAAAAAACAAAGAAAAGAAAAAGAAATTAAAAATGGCCATGTGAGGTCGCCAAAATTCAGCAATTCATACTCCAGTTCAGCAGGTGGCGGTAATGATGCGCCTTCGGCTAGACTGCCAGCTAAAGAAGAAGCGTCTTCGGGAATGAATGCTTGGCAGTGTTTGAATATTTTTAGTAATCCTGCCTGCTAGCTGTGTTATTTATTGTATGGTATAATAATTCTCTTTAATATAAGTAAAATATAAAAATGGCAGGAAGTGCTGGAGAGTGGTGTCTCATGGAAAGTGACCCTGGAGTTTTCACAGAACTCATAAAAGGCTTTGGTAAGCACTGCGCGTTTCCTGAGCTGCTTTAGCACGCTAAAGGGCAGATCGAGGATCGCAATCTGCTTTAAAATATAGAGAATCAATAAAGAGAACCAAAACCCTTTAATATAACGTGTATTTGTGTATTATACACAGGTTCGGCTATAACTAGCTAGCACTGTATTTTTACTCGTAGGGAAACCAGCTTGCAGAGAGTGATTGTGCTAATCTTTCTGAGCTAGTCGACTGGATTTCTGTGTTATCATTCTGGAGCTAACTAGCATGACAGCTAATGCCCAGATTGAAAAATCAAACGCACGTGAAATGAAGCTGCTGCTTGGTGTTGCCCTTTTGTTTTGTTTCGCTTTTCATCTTAAAGAAGTTTTATATGTAATTGGCTTCTTCTTATTTATTTTTTTTGTTTAACACTTTCAACGTTTCCTTAAGCGATTTTCTTCTGGGTGATTCGGGTCCCGATTTTCCCCGCTATCCACGCATGTGTTAAGTCATCCCGCCGCGCATGCGCAGAGAGTCGGTTATACACAATGGTTATAACGTACAAAATCAAACCGCCTCACCTTTTCTATTGTCACATAAAGGGTGTTGTGGCCTTTACTTCATATTTATCATTTCCAGTTTGGTAAACAAATGTTTTTAAATCCATGAAATGTTCTAGTTTCCAACAGAGTTAATGTAATTTACGTTCAATGTAAAGCCCTATTCGGATTGGATTAGTTTATTGGAGGTCCAATAATATACGTTTCCTCAGTGGTAAAAGTCTCGCAGTAAAATTACCATTACCATGAGGAGCGAGTTTCCAACAGGTTGTGTTTTCTATGAACCTGGATGGTCGGTGAAAAACTACTCGTGTTTGGTTTTTTTTTTTATAAAAAATTTTAAGTTGTTTATTGTGCATACATGAATGCTTTATCTGTAGCTGTCATTATAAGCCTGTGAGATCTCACTTTTATTAATGGTTTTATTTTTTTTCCCCTCATAGTGATAACGTGTTTTCTGTGTAGTCGAGGTTTTACCACCCGGACCAGGTGTATGGTTGAGTGCCTCTAAAGCATCCATTTTACATTTAAAGGTCCACTATGTAGGATTTACTTTCTCGTAACCATCTGAATGCCCCTCCCTTACCAAGTGTGTATTAGAGCGTACGGTGGCCGACATGTACCCGTTGTGTACTTTCAATTCTTGCATTCATGCTTCCTTGTTTTTTTCTCGTGCTAAATAAAGTGATCCTCTAGTTTTCAAAATTTGGGTTCTCAAGCTTGTTAGCCAGCACCAGCAAACACTGATTTCTGTCTTTTTTTTCCCTTCTTCTTTGTCTTTCTTTATTTTTATTTGTCTTCCTTCTGTTGCTTCCTTCCGGGTTCACGCTGCCGCTTGTAAAACATGAAATGCGGAAGCTGCTAGAGGCTTGTCCGTTCTGTGCTACTGTAGCGGCGCAACATGGCGGCTCCGTGGATGTGGACCCGCTCCCTATGTAGATATAAAGAACTCATTCTAAGCTTAGGAACATACACCAATTCATAGTTTCTGGTATCTGCTAATAACATAGTTATAAATACTATGTTTAATTTCTGCAAATATACCCCTTAAATCCTCCATAGTGGACCTTTAATCCTGTCTGGATGGGGCGTATGAGGTATTTTGAAGGGTCACAAAATGTGCTGTAGTGTCATGAAATGACACGCATGTGTAGTACTAGTCGGGTCTTAAAGCATAAAAAACCTGTGCGTATGTGGAACATGGGCGTAAATCAGGCTTTCACACCACAGAGTGGGGGAAAAAAAAACATGAACTCCATATTCACCTTTTTTTTTTTTTACCAACAATCTAGCCCAGTGGTGACCAACCCTGTTCCTAGAGATCTGCCTCCCTGAAGACTTTAGCTCCAACAATAATCATGTCCACCTGACCATCGAATCAGTGCTTTAAGACTTGAGGCGATGATTAGATGGCCACAGTTGCAGTGGTTGGAGCTAAAATCTTCAGGGAATTAGATCTCTAGGAACAAGGTTGGTGATCACTGATCTTGGCAGTTAAGTGTGATGATGGATGTATATTTGCTTAATCAAAACTGACAACTGTATAGTCAGTATTATAGATTTAACAAGCTGATGTGTGTATGTTGATTAATCGTAAGTAAATACTTGTATATACAGTGTAACGTATTTAAAGGTAAGAAGTGCTGCTTTTAACGTCCTGAGTTTCCAAGTTAAGGGGACGTTTTCTTAGTCAGACTTTGGAAATTCCAAATTAGGCGTTTTAGACAAACACAGCACAGTGGCTGCCAAAGCAACCAAAATACCAGACAGAATTGGCTATCTGCATACGTCACGTCCTCTTTCACTCAACTGGTTGAGCCATCCTCATCTGGGTGACACCAGTTAGTGCGATTATAAACAATTTCTCTTCTATATATCTACGTATCGTATCAACTGTTCAATGATTGAGACTTGTGTATAAGCAGTTACAGATTTAGACTGTCTAAGTAAGAACATCCAGAGCCATCTTTAGGGTGTCTTTATTGTACCACCCACAGAAAGCTCATGGTGATCCACAGTAACCTCATTGTGATCCAGTTAGACTGTCTGTGCGGGGCCATCCTCAGAAGCAGCGAGCGATTTTCAGGTGAAGGAAGCTCCAAGCAGAAGTAGGGCATCGGGATGAAGCAGACAGGTCTGAGAGCAGAAGGAGTGAGGATCCTCCTGGAGACTCCTGTTCTCTCAGGAGTAAAGTCTAACACTGAAAAGGCGGACAATCTAGTTCCGCTACAAAAAGACTTCCCACTAAAATGCATTTAATTCTCCTATAGTGCACACTGTGTGAGTGATAATGTACTGTTACATTAGTACAGTGCTATATAATGCACGGTGTTTTATATCATGACTTTAGTATAGTGCTTTAATTCATTTTACCTGCTTGTCATTTTAAAAACATTAAGTGTATTTATTAAAAATGCCTAAATTAAGCTCAAGACTGAAAAAGTCCAATGAGAAAAGTTCATTCTGCTGCAAAATCTTTGACAGTTGTAGGTAAAGCATAAATGTTTGAAATTTTTTGTTTTTTTCCTTAACGCCAGGATGCAAAGGAGCACAAGTTGAAGAGCTATGGAGCATGGAGCCAGAGAACTTTCAAAATCTCAAGTAAGGAGTAATCTGTATATGAATAATGTTGTAAACAGGAGACATGCCAATTAAGGACTCCACAGTTAACGCTACTACAAGTTATCACTCAAAAATATGCAAAAAGACCAGTCATCTTGTTTTCTCCAATGAAAATGAAAGAAAAGCCAGTCAGCATGTATATGTGATCTGATTGACAGTTTAGGAATTAACAGACTTTCTGGACGTCCCACCCTCATTTTACACCCTCATCATGACTGTTCCAAGTCATATCATTAACCACGTTGGCTAGGTTTTAGCAAAATTTCCAATAACACACAAGACACTGGAAGCCAGCCCAAAAACATTGGAAAAGGGTCACTTTTTCTTCTTGATGCCAGCTCTTGTGTAGGGAAACAAGTATTTCAAGCATGTTTTTGTTGTGTATAATCCCCCTTTACCTCTCCTCTTTTTGCGGTATATCTTTCAATAGAAACGGGAGAGATACTCTGAGACTCTGGCTGCTGTATATTTTTAGACTAGCCCAATCTGGCAGCCCTGTCATTAATGGCCATGTCTCTGCCTCCTCCTCCACTGGAATGTGCGTATAGGGCAATAGGATTGGTGCTCCGATGGACCTCTGTTAGCGCTTCTTGCAGTTTTCAATTTTTACCACTAAGGAAGGTCCTGTCTAGGGTGTACCCTGCCTCTCCCAAAAGCATCTGGGATTGGCTTCAGGTTCCTGCGCGACCTGGCATGGAATAGAAACTGGATGGATGTAGTTTAAAAGTATTAAGTTGTGAAAAAGGACTTGTTCCAAGGACCTGGTAGCTTCTCCGTGCACAACATCAAAAGGATTTGTGTGATATGTACAAGTTAATAGGAGATCTAACAACATAGTCTGTAAGAAGAACTCAAACTGTCACCCTCAGCTGGGAGGAAATTGGTATGGATGGTCAGGAAGAACCCAGGAACCATCAAGGCACAGGCCTGCCATAAACTGGAAGCTGCTGGAATACTGTCTGCAGTCAAGTGAGTTTTACATCACCATGAACTGAGAGGCTGCCTTCCAAGAAAGAAGCTCCTGCTCCAAAACCAACACCTTTCAGTCTTGAAAAAGGTTTGCAGATGACCACATGAACAAAGAAAAGGCCTTCTGGAGGAAAGTTTTAGTTTGAGACAGAGGTTGAGTTGTTTGTCTACAATGCTCTGGGGTGGACTTGCTGCCAGTGGCACTGGATGGAATAATGGAGAACCTCAGAATTCTTCAGCAGAACCTCAACCCATCAGCCAGAGGTTGAAACTTGGACACAATTGGGTGTTTTAACAGGACAAAGACTCCAAACGCACATCAAAGCTGGTTGTGAAATGGATCCACAAGACAAGAAGTCCTGTACTGAACCCTAAACATGAAAATATGTGGACTGTGCTTGTGGCTTGTGCTAGGAAGCACACAAATGTAATTAAACTCTAACAATTATGTTAAGATGAGTGGTCAAATATCCAACCAGAATTCTGCCAGAAGTTTGCTGATGGCTAACACAAGCTTCTGGATGAGGTAAAACTTTGCTAAGGGACATATAACCAAATATTAGTTGTGCTGTATGTATTATTTTGACACTCTGTTAATTTCAAAGTACTTTACAAATAATTTTAATGGTAATGATGAGTAGTAAGTGATTAGGAACTCTGCTTTCTGTCCTGTGCTGGTCAGCACATCCACATTCAAACAACCCAATCAAGCCCACTGAGATGCTCTATAACCTCATACGTACTCACATTGGTGTTTCTTAGACAGGTGACTTTCCCCCTGAACTACATGGAGTCCCTTTACAACACAGTGTTTCAGTTTCAATTAACATTTTATATGTTTTATATTCCAGACCAGTTCATGGGTTAATATTTCTCTTCAAATGGCAACCTGGTGAGGAACCAGCTGGCTCCATTGTACAGGACTCGAGACTCGACCAGATCTTTTTTGCCAAGCAGGTATATTATGGCATACTGTATGCAGATATACCACTGTTCACTGGTTGGTCAGAATGCATTGATACATTTTCTGTAACAGCATGATTCAGATGGTAGTTTGGCTGTAAGATAAATCACAGGTTTATGATATCTTCACTATGATAGGGTATTGCGTCTGTAGTTCTATGCTGTTATTGGAGAATGATCACCCTTGTGACGTTAACAGTGACTGCTGTGTTTTTGGGCCGCACCATCCTGTTGTTGTTGTTCGTATAATCGCATGCCTTATCATGTTTTATTCCTCACACATATGGTGCGGCATATGTATTGTGTGCTTTATGCTTATGCCAGGGAAATGATCCAGCTTCGTATTCTTGAGGTTTTAGGTCATCAACAATGCTTGTGCGACCCAAGCAATAGTCAGTGTGCTGTTGAACTGCTCTCATCCTGACATGCACCTCGGTGAAACACTGACGGAGTTCCGAGAGTTCTCACAAAGTTTTGATGCTGCAGTAAGTTGGATCTTTTTTATTTCAGCTGCTTTTGATGCATGCACTGTTGGAAAGCCTGTGGCACCACCAATATATCATTCCTGGTTTCAGATCTCGCGGGTACTCTGAGCTATTAGATTTTATTTAGGTTTGCAAGGTCACATTATCTTCCTCAAAATCAAATAAATAGCATTAAAATTATGGTGCTGATAATTCTCTACAATTTAACATTGAAATTGTTGCTCAAACGTATGGCAAAAAACGTTACGTTTTTGTCTTCTCAGTAAATTGGGAGATGGGAATCTGGAATGATTTGTGCAGGTGATTTGAACCAGCAGATATTCAACGACGCATGTTCTCCCCGTGCATGCGTGGGTTTCCTCCGGGTGCTCCGGTTTCCTCCCACAGTCCAAAGACATGCAGATT
>JAQQZX010000007.1:1620345-1637227 GCA_030068355.1 Notoglanidium maculatum | reverse complement strand
TAAAAGCAGTTTTATAATTACCATTCCAGAAGATTCCAGGACATTTGGTTCCTATGTAGCTGTACCATCCAGCATCCCCAAGTGGCTAATCAAGCATTCGGAATGCATACCCCCATGGGGGAGCGAGAGGCTCCCTTAGCTTTAGCCTTCCATTGACGTTTTTGACATCAAATAACTATACTTCTGAATCGTTCTGTTCCTTTATATAACCGTTTTCATTTTAAAGAGAAACACAACACTGTATGACCGGCTCCAAAACCTCGTGATTCACTTTATGGGCGCGTAATAGACATTTTTCTCCGACTGTGCTAAAAAAATGACATCTCAAACCTGTGACGACCAGTCGCACAACCCTATTGTTTGGATAATAAGCTGTCAGGGAAATCTTCGGCCATCACTAGTGCCCCTTAAAGAGCTCGGTGAATCAGAACACTTACCAAAATCGGCTGCACTCGGAAAAAAGACATACAAGTCACATTCAAAGTCAGCTGCAACAGACAGTGAGGCTGCTCCCCGTCACTTTAGCAAGAGGAGGCTCACCAAGAAGTAGCTTCAATTTGGCTTCACGTTTCTCCATTCAAGCTCTATGGAGTGGCTTTTTTTTTTTTTTTTTTAATGCTGTCTATGGATGGGGCAGAGTGACGGGTCATTGGGGAGTGTCCTATAAAAAAATGACAAAGGTCCATGTAAACACAAACGTACTCTGGAAACATTTTTACAAACACTTGTAATGATCTGCTTGCTTAAAAATATTTTTTTAAATCGCATTCATGTTTCCAGTTTAGGGGTTCTCAGGATCCCTTAAACTGTAAAATAAGATTTCCACCGATCCCGTCAACATGCATTTATGCATGAGAATAGTTCAACTATTTAGATATTAGGCTTGTTTTTCAAATGAATAAAAATGTTATTCTGGCTATTTATTGCAATTATACTGAGGTTATTCCTGCTGTTACTTCACAAATAATTAGAAATGTAGAGCTTATGCACTAGATTTTTTTTTTTTCATGAAATTACATAGCATACTGTTGCTACTCTGTACATTAGAATGATGACTCGAACTTTTATGTCACTTCTCTCTTCCCTCCAAACCAGCCTACCGACCCCCTTCAGACCCTCGTGTGGAATACTCAGGCTCTGACATGCCAATGTATGGCAGAGAAAGGTACCGAGAGTTAAGTCGAGGTCGATCTCCAGATCACTGGCCTCAAAAATTGGACCAAAATAGACGACTAGACAGTCATGGTAATCAAAACAGATGCCCTGAATATTACCCTGTTGAAGCCGATCCCTCAAGAGGCTCAGAGCAACATAAGTCTGAACATAACCGAGGGAAAAATGAAGGCAAGGCAAGAAGGCAAGCGCCTGAGCACTATCCCTCAGAGGTAAGGACTAAATACCCGGAATACTCGGCTGGAAGAAACAGATGCACAGAAGCAGAACCACATTACAACCAGGAGCTGCCAATGACCATGAAGGAGCGAACATATAGAGATGATCTATCTGACAGAGACAGGACAAGGAGAAAAGATCGAGATCAAGATCAAGAGAGAGAAAGGGAAAGGAGAAAAGGAGATAAGGCACGGTACAGAGACAAAAGTCAAGATAAACAGGGCAGGGACCACAGTAGAGACCGACTCTGGCAGAAAGAAGTGGACATGGGACAAAATGGCTATAGAAACAGAAGCAGAGATAGAGACTTGGACTTGGAAACAGACAAACGTGGACGTAAGGAGAGAGCAAGGGATGGGGAAAGACATCGGAGTAAGGACGGAAGCAGAGGCCGAGAGTTGGATGGGCCGTCCTCTGGTAAGCACTGTTCAGAAGAAAGCGAGGAGAATGCAGACTACACCAACAGGCAGAGGCTCTTCAGCAGCGATGAGGTGTTTGAGGAGCCCAGCTCTAGAAGTCACTCTAAAGGGCAAAGCCCCAAGTATAGAGGTATGCAGAAGGGCCCTTGTGTTTCAGTGTCTTCTGCTCCTTTGCTGGGTGAACTGGTGGAGGAACTTTTAACCAATCTATAATCTGATACTACTTCTACACTTTCTTCCTTGTGGCTATTTGGGTGAATCCTCTGACCAATACACAACTGTGCATATGATTTCTTCTCTTTCGGTACATGGCACAAATCCGTATTGCAACCAGAATGGTAGCTAAGCTTGTCCAGGAACTCCCTGAACTTTTCTCAAACGGATTTGTGATCATGCAACTCATGTTTCTTTCTGGTGATCGATCAGCAGTGCTCATACAAGGCCTAATGTATAAATCCATGTTTCTAACACGGTTAAATGATATGAGCCTGGCTCTCTGGTGCTCCCTGTAGGACGAAGCGTGCAGGAGGAGTACGGGATGAAGGAAGCAATGCAAGGCTTGTCTCAAATGGACCTGCGATCCCAGGAGCTCAAAGACATGGAGGTGGCACGCAGACTACAGGAAGAGGAGCTCAAGGTACCGTACCGCTTTTTATAAATGGATCATTTTGATTTCCACAGTTCTTAATGTGTTTCTCCATTATATAGGCGAGTAAAGTTGACAAACGAGCTGCTCAAGTTGCACAAGATGAGGTTAGTAGGTGTTTTCCCTTCTTAAAGTCATCTGTCGTTAGTCCAGGCATTTTAAGGTTTAAATCAGTCAAATTAAACTTTTAGCGCAGAAAGGTAACTTGGCCAGGGAAGCTCCGTTTCTGTTCACTGTTGGCATTTTTACTCGACATGTCTCTTTAACGCTGTTCATTTTAAGTGTCATTCCCTGTGTAAATAAAACACTGTTTGTTTTTCTCTAAAAGGAAATAGCTCGACGATTAATGGAGGAAGAGGAAAGGGAGTACAAGAAATCTAGAGAGAAAGAGAGACAGCAGAGACGAGCCGAGGGAGACTCCAGGGTAATCCTGCTGGCACAGTACTGGATGTATAAACATTCACTGGCCACTTTAATAGGAATCCCTGTGCCCCTGTGCATTTATGCAGTTATCAGATCAGCCAATCATGCGGCAGCAGAGCAATGTATAAAATCATGCACAGGTTATTCCGCCGTTTGATGTGAACATTAACTGAAGTTCTTGATGTGTATCTGCATGATTTTATGCGTTGCAGTGCTACCACGTGATTGGCTAATGAGACAACTGCATTAATTAGCGTGCGGCCCTGTTAAAGTGACCTATAAGCGTAGATAGATGATAATAATATAAATGGGATTTTGCCATATCGCCACCCACATGTTCTGTTTTGCGTTTTATTTAGCCCACGGAGGAGGAAATGGCCCGACCACGCACGCGAGAGGAGTATGACCACCAAAAGGCTCGGAATCCCAAACCGTCCAGGTATCAGACCCTGTTATTGTTATTGTTGCAAACCCACACTGTTGCACTCTGATTTTTTCATATTCTTTTATTTTATGTCTTTCCTTGTCTGTCTTCATTTTCAGACCACCACCACATATCCATAACTATGTGAATGTTGACTCCAGTTACGCTTATTCAGATAACTACTCCCCTCGCCCGCCTTCCAGACCCGAGGCTGCTTACAAAGGTCTGTACGTGTACTTTGGCTGTTTTGAAAATGTAGATCCACTCCTTTTAGGTGGAAGCAGCATGAAGTGATTGTGGAAGGACTGACAGATGAGTGAAAGGTCACGGAGGACCAAGGCAGTGTTGGGTGCCATGTCTCCTGTTCTCTGTTTGAGTTAGGAGGAAGATTCAGGCATGGCATGGTCTGTGACCGAAACTAAAGCTGATGGTAGGGCTGCAGTGAATAGTTGGTCAAATGGAATAATTAAAATAACATCATGTTTAGAGCTTTGTTAAAAAAAACAAAAAAAAAAACACTTAGTTTCACATATTTGAGCTTGATATGGTGAAATATTGTATTATTGTTAATACAGGTCCAACATTGTTTTTTTTTTTCCAACAATGCAAGAAGTATTTTTTTCATAGCACCCAGAAGATGTTTAATCTACTGCTCACATCACTGTAACTAACTACATACAGCCCACAAGTTGCCACGCAGGAAACACTGCATGGAAATGTGCAAAGTTCTTTATGTATCTACTACGTATAACTACAGTTTAACTCAGCAGTTGGCTTCATTTCATGTGCTTTCCGTATTGTTCTCTCTGGGCTGCAAGCTTAGACAATGCTTTAGAGGAGCTGAGAAAATGCTAGCTATCTAAAAATTAGGGCTAGCTAACTAGACAGTAATTGAAAAAAAAAATCATTAAAATTCGCTGACTGCCAATTTCATTATCAGTTGGCTGGACAGGGTAATGAAGCATGCTGTGGCGTTACGTCACTTTATTTAGACTAAACACACATTGGATGGAAATTGCTTAGCACGTTACAACAGAGTAAACAGTATGACCTCCTGTCTGGGAACAACACTATACTGTTGGCCTCATGACAACTTGTGTTTTCACGTGAGTAGTCATTCTTTTGCGGGAACGTGAGAGAAACACTTCCCTGTCGAATCATTATCGTTAACTGCTTTGTATTGACTTGAACCCTTCTAGCTTATCCGTTTCTCTGTCCTTATCACATGCTCATATTTACCCATCGTTCCTGCCCTATGAGACAGCATTCTCTCATGCTGCTTTGGTCAGAAGGTTGGTGCTTTGTACGACAACTTGATGAGTTGTGGTCTCAAATGAATCATAAAAGACTCCAAACTAAGAGTCAACCCCGAAGCTTTGGAGTCGATTCCACACACCGAAAAATGATTCAGCTAGCGCACACACACACACACACACACACACAGAGAGAGTGCAAACAAAGTGAATTTAGCATCAGAGTGTTTTAGTTAGTTAGAGGATTATACATTCTGTCTTTATTTTGAATTTGTCTGGTCAGAATTGAAGAAATCGGGGCTTGAAGAGACGTTAAGTCAAATCAAAGTGTGAATCAGTAATAAATGAACAGAATACCATGCGATTGTTTGGGCATCTCATCTGATTGAGTGATAATCTGTCACAGCATGAGAATACTATGTCAGTCATGTTGCATTGCTATTGGTGACCTGTTATTAAAAAGCCTAGTTAAGAGATGTGTAGTAGGATTAGTTGTTTGAAATCCTGCAAATGAATATTTTTGGTATTTAACATCAATTATCTATAAATTAAAAATGTATAATTACAAAACCAAATGCTAAAAAAGAAGTTCCAGTGTATTAAGGGGAGGAACATGTTCTTAGGTTTTTGTAAACGTTTATGTTGACGGTCTTGCGTACGTCTTTGTCCCACAGGTGCCTACTACAGACAGTGACTCGAGGCCCTTGCTGTCATTTCATGATTTGTGCTGTACTGCTGTTTTTTTCTTCACTTTTGGAAGATTTGCTGTGTACTGCTAGCAGGAGGGTGCGGGTCTGTTTTTGCGCTGCTCTCATATAAACCACCGACTCCAGACTTTTGGACACACATGTATTGTCATATCTCTGTGTGCACGATGAATACGCACCCATTTCTTGTGCATGTTTGAACATTTTCTGACAACAATAACAGATGTTTTTTATTTATTTTTAATTTATGTTTTGTAAAAAATTGACATAAATCATATAATTTACTTTTCTAGATATTACATTGTTGTGATATCAGTGTTGTAATGGGTAAATGTATTTTCTGCCAGATACACACACACACACAAGCCATGCCAGTACATTGACAACCGAGTTCACACCAGAAGGTGTATGTCCTGCGTGTTGAGCGTTTTTTTTTTTTTGTTGTTTTTTTTTTTCCGGTCACAACCTTGCATTCAACTGCGCATGGCATTTATGTCTACGACGACAAATGCAACAGTAAACACAGAACAGGACTGAGTATTTACTGCGCATTATGCCATGTGCCGGATTGTTTTCATTCCAAAATGATCTCAGTCATTCAAGGTTTTATGTCCATCTGCGTTTGTTCAGGGAAATACAACACGATTATCTGGACTTCGAGTCTCCCTGTACAGAACTGAAAGACAAACATCAGTTAAATTCCTCTGGTACAGTATTAGTGCCTCTACTATACTAGTGTTCAGTTGCCAGTACTTAATGCCTCTATCTTACATTCATAACTATGAAAACATCACTTATCTCTCACTGAAGGATTGACCAAGCTACTATGCTGAAGTAAGGTTACTGAGTATTATTCAACACTTTTTCTTCGTTGAACTGATTTATTCACCAGTATGTATGTATATTTTAGTGATGATTCTACATATTAAGATATAAAGTGGACTAGCGGAGATGCCTTGTCTGTTCTTTATCTGCCAGAAATAAACGGCTCATGATTTGCACTGGATGTTGGAAGTGATTAGCCGTTTGTTGCTAGATGATCATTTCTGGAATATAATGAAGTGCTTGCTGTAAAGTGACTTTGCTTTAACTACTGTCATCAGCTCATATTCTGAGGAGCAAGGAATCTGATTTATGTATCGATATTTTGAGAGGCAATAAAAGAAACCAACAACAACAAAAAAACGGCCGTTTGTTATTCAGTCGTAAAATTCCTGCTCCTTAAAGGCCGTGACTATAACTGTTTGTTCTACAATCAAATGCTGTATGTCTTGTGATCAACGTTTGTACATTGCACATTATTTCATAAGCAACACTGGCCAAGTACGATTGAAATAAGAAATAAAAGTTTTTATTTGTTCATTTAAAATCCGTTTCACTTCTAGGATGTGTTCTTTTGTCTGTATTATTTTCATCAACTGATTAAAAAGCGCCCACCTTATCGCCCGAGGATCAGAGGCTGTAATTGTAATTGTATTACATCAATTGTACCTTTTTAAGTTGTTTGGAGTGTGTAGGAACTTCCCAGCTATAATCCATGGCATCCTGATTAACTGGGGTACAAATATGAGGTAACGGAGGCCATATTCCCTTAGTCATCCGTCAACGTGGTAACGATAAGAGAACACCCAAACCAAATGAAGGAGAAGTGTGTTGGCCTTCATAGGGCAGAGAATGGTTATATAGCTTATAAGGTTGGAATTTTCTCATTTTTCCTGAGAAGCTACTTCACCAAAAGGTGGATTTTTTTTCTAACCCTTTTTACTTATCTTTACAAAGGAGTTTGTGTATTCATACATTATAAACACATGTCATCTCACATTTCACATCATCATCTTCCTGGACTGGAAACAGAACTGACCAAAAATGTTCCAGGCAAATTTAACGTGAATTGAAAGGAGATCGTTTAAATAATCAAGCATTTCAGAACCTCCAAGAAAAATATTCTATTTGATGTGATGTACAAAAAGGTTCCAGAAAACAATGCGTGATGCGACCATTGCAACTGTTTGACTTGGAAAAACGATAACTGATATTTTTGATGATGTTAGACGCTTGAGAGTGCTGTTTAATTTACTCCTTAAAGAACGTAATGAAATAAAGGTTCACAAGCAAGACGTGTGTAAATGTAAATTCTTTTGAACATTTAGATTCAACAGTGACCTGGAAGAGCAACTCCGATGAAGGGAATGTCTGTGTAAGAGATTTGAATGTGCTGCAGGCTGTACTATGATTTGCTTTGAGCAAAAAACCATAATGCTATAATGAGCAAGGAATGTCTGAAGCCAGCAACGCCTCAGTCGAAGCTGGTTCACCTGCATGCCTTTACACATGTTCACGTGTTGCTCCCACTTGGGGTTTGAATAAAGGTGTGATTCGGTGAAAAATACCAGTTGCGATCGAAAAACCAGTGGCATAATGCAAAATTCCAAGGTGAGGGAGGAGGAGGGATTCATGAGCGGGAAAGACACTATAAATAAAAATGTCATTTATGTGCATATAATCTGTGCTTTTTTTTGTGTTTTAATAATACGGCAATTGCTCAAATGGTGCCCACACCCCACCCAAACAATATTTAAAATATTGTTTGAATGCATCGGTCATGTTTTATAGATGTTTGAGTAAATTAAGCTCCACCTTGCAATGATTGATTGGTGTGCGACAGCCATATTTTCAGCATTTTGATGGACAGATGCCTATGAATAATTTTACATCACTTTTTGCAGACAAAAATCTTAGGAATAGGTGGTTTTGCATTTTATGCAAATGATCAGAAATTTGAGTGGGTGGGGCTAAATGGCTCTACATTTTTGTAGCATAAGCCAATTAAGTAGAAGAGAAAAGAAGCTTCGCTGTACACTTTATCACAGTACACATGGTTAGAAGTGAAAAACTTGAATATAAAAATATAAGTGACAGTGTATTCCTACAGTGCATCCATAGAGGGACCTATCATTCAAGTTTCATGGTGAGTGCTCATTGTTAACCCTTTCACATGCCTGCTAAAAGCTGATTGGCCAATGGTGGCCATGTTTTTAAGCAACTAGGTTGGAATTAACAAAAGGGTTACGGTTCATGAGAAACAGGTTTCTGTATAGAACTCTGCCCCCTATTGATGACCACACCCAAAACTCGACCCACTTCATCAGAACCTTGTCCTGCAAGGAAATTTCAAGATTTCAAGTCCATGTAAATAATCATGAGTTACAGCTGATTAAGTGAATTATGCTCCATCCTGTTAGAACTGATAGGCAGGTGGTGGCAATATTGTGGACAAATGTGTGTACTGAGGGCGAAACTGTACAGGGCCATTTGAAACCCGGTTTGGGAAGATGGGACAAAAATGCTAGGATTAGTTCCCACAAGTAGGTTTTGCACCACCAGGGCTCATCTCTTTCCTGAGCAGAGTGATGGAGTATTACATAATCACAATATCACATTTCATGTTTGCAGCACCCTGAAGGTTTGGTATACATGATCTTCTGACTGAAAATAAAAGCACCCCATGTGTTCCCTGTGGAAAAATAGCACCATATGAAGTGTTGCTACTCAGCAACCGTAATTCCTAACTTTCCCAAAGGTACAAGCGCAATTCTCCCATATAGAACCTATGATTGTGCCGTATTTCGTGGTTCTATGTAAAATAAAACATTCCAAATCGAAAAATAATAATAAGATGTTTATGGAGAACATAATCAGTCGAGACAGCTTCATCTCCATCTCGTTCATGTTCATTACACCCAGGACTGAGTCACTAATACGAATGCTAATGACGTGTTACAGATGTGTCAGTGAAAAAATATGAGCCCCAATGCACACACACTCTAGGGGCATTTCACTCTGTGCAATGTCATTGATAGGCTGTGTCAACCTAGAAATCAACCCGCAGTGTCGCTTTTATCATTCTGTGATTTATTTGTTTGTTTGTTTGTTTGAAAAGGGGGGGGGGAGTAACCTTGCTCCCTGATTGATTCAAGCTACCTGTGTATTTAACTGTAAACTTCTTTGTATTTAAATGTATTCGTTTATGTCCTCTCTGAGTGAATTGCTCTTTAGGCTTTTTATTTAATAGAACTTTTCATTTCCGATCTAAAGAGCCTAATACCACAAACCAGTTCCAATGTGTTGAAAGATTTGAAACATATAGTATCATTATAACATTTCCAGTTTTATTCAAATCACTTAACATTTAACGTAACATTAACGTTATTCTTGTTTAAGTTATTGAGTTTTAAATCAGGAAATAAACCTTCTATAAAGAAAACAGTATCACTGGCTTTTAAAATGATTCAACTTATGTAGCTATAATTGAAGAATAACAATAATACCTTAACAACACAACAATTGTAATAAAAAATAATAATAATAACAATAATGCGTATTCAACACATGGTGCCATTTAATCTTTTCACAAAAAAGAAAAAAAAGCAATCCTCAAGACGTGATGACGGTGTGACTTCATTTCCGCAAAGGGAAATCGCCATTCAAGCCGAATGTCTGCTGCGCCCACTACCAGAAACAATGACTGAAATTTCTCATGTCATTTTTCATTTCAGCCAAGGTTCCCAGCGGAGTGTGTAGCAGTGTGATGGGAAACGGCGCTGTCGCACCACCTGAAAGCACAACACTGTGTATTGGCTTAAGGTTTCTCAGTCTGCTTTGAATCTCATGTTTAGGTATAAACAGTAAGAGTTCAGACCTGAGTCACTGTACAATTTTAACACCTTGAGTTAGAGAAATTTGACAAGAAGGATGTAAACTCAGTAAGACTGAAATACTAGTAAGCTCTGCACAACAGTTAATAGACATTTGCTTCACCCTTCCATGCATGAAAACAATCCAGTCTTTATTGCTCAAAATTGCATGGAATTTAAATTTGGACTTTTTCAAAATATTATACATTAACTAAATAAATATACAAATTAATATCTGTCTCTGTGTAGGAATACAATGCATAAAAGACAGCAAGAAAATTTGAATATGCAGGTTTGGGCCTGTTCCACCAGGCAGCTGATTTTGGAGATCAATTCAATTTTTTTTCCCTTCTTTTTTTAATCCGTAATTTAGGGTGTTGCGTAGAAAGTTTGGACAGATATATACGAGAGACATGCTGTAGTGAAATGTCAAATAATCTAGAGAGCAACAGAAAACTGAATAATGCTTTATGTTAAATTACAATAATGGTCTCTATATTTTTAATCACAATAATAGTGATTAAAAATATACATAAATGTGGGCACAATGGGTGAAAGAGAAATTAGATTGGCTGCTCCATTAGACTACATGTGTAATATGGTTTGAACATCATCATACAGTGCTTACCTGAGATAATATGCTGTGTGCTGAAGATCAATCATAAACTTCATGCAGAAATATGGAGATCCCACGGAAATCATTTAAACCCTGGTGTTTTGTTTGTAGTTTAGAAATCTATTAGAAAGCAAAAACAGTGAAAAGTGTGTGCCAGAGCAGAGCAGCAGTGGTGAGGAGTCGGAACACACCTTCTGCTCAGCCAACTTCTCAACTTCACTTTAATTCAGGTGACTGACTTTTTTTCCCCCCATCAGCCTTGGGCACATCTTCAGGAAAAACCGGTAAAGGTGCTCACCAGGGTGTGTCGACTAAGTTCATAAAACTTTAGAAAGGTTGGGAAGTGTGTATGGGTGTGTGTAAAAAAAAACAACTTATTATAAATACTAAGCAAGTAAAAGTTACCATGTGATCTTTGACAAAACATATACAGTGACTGACAATATTGAAGAAATAATGGGGCCCAATTTTTTTCCACACATTCAAATTTTTTTGCCTGTGTACATTTTTTTCTTTAGGAAATCAGCTACTTCATGTGCATTTTCTTCCTTTTTCTCCGCTCCATATTTATCTCTACATTTCCACTGAAAACTTACAGCTCATAAGGTGGTGTTTTGCTTTGTATTATCAAGAGAACTTACTTCAAGACGTAGATCTATGGGTATAGGCAGTTTCTTTAAACACACACTCAACGCACTCATATAAAGCAGTGTAAAAAAGAAAATAGGCAGGCCGTTGTGCCTCAGGCTCTTTTCCCCAACTAGGAATGACATCGAACAGGTTTGAGACTGACAGGCACAAATCTCGCATGCACAGACTGAGAGTAAAACCTTGCCTAGTAGTCAAGCAGCAACATATAGTGTAAAATTAAAACACATAGTTGAGTGACATGAGGACAAGGCCTTTGCATTGACCTTTAAATTGACCTCCTTTGCTCTCTTATCTATATAACTTTATATAAAGTGTCTTCTCTATCTTGGCAAGAAATTGAAGTGTGTGCAATATATTTTATTTCAGAATGTAGCTGTTTTATATCTGTGAAATACGTCATCCTGCTTCCAGTCTCATGTTGGTTGCATTCACTTTCCTGGGACAAAACTTGGCTGCAAGGACATCTGGATCCTGATATTTTTGCCCAATTCTTATTGGCAAAATCTCTCAAGCTCTGTCGGATCGGGTTGAGAGAGTTTGAACAGCAATTTTTAAGTCATGACGCAGGTTTCAATCAGGTTGGAGTCTGGGCTTTAACTGGGCCGGTCTAAGCCAATCCGATGTATCTTTGGCAACATGTTTAGGATTACTGTCCTGTTGGAAGGTGAACCGTTGCAGATTAGAAAAGGATATATGGAAATCTAGGGATTTCTTCTAGGATTGCCCTGTATTTGGTTGCATCCACTATGCCTTCAACCCGGACCAGTTTCCCTGCTCTCCCTGCTGACGAAAAACAATCAGACGGACATGATGCTACCACTACCATGCTTCAAGGAATAGTGTTGGGTTTCCACCAAATGTTGGTTAAAAAAGTTACATTTTTGGTGTCATCAGACCAGAATGTTATTTTCCCCCCATGTTTCCTGACTCTCCTACATGCCTGTTACATGCATCCGACATACCTCCAGTTCCAAATACAGCTCTCCACTCTTCGGTAAAGCCCAGCCTGGTGGAGGCTTGAGCTATAGTTGTCCTGTGGACAGCTTCTTCCATCTGGGCTGTGCATCTCTCCAGCTCCTTCAGAGTTACTTTTGGTTTCTTGGGGTTTTTTTTGACTCATGTCCTCCTTACCCAGTGACTGATTTTTGATGGAGGCCTCCTTTAGGAGTCATGATTGTGCTTTTTTGCATTCTTATGCCTCTGTCACAATGTGATGAGGTGAGCATGAGGTGACCCATCCATCCATTTATCTGTGCATCTATCCAAGATACTCATTATTAGAATATCTCAAGAACTGATTTTTCAAGAAGGATTTACAGCAAGGTCAAATGTCTAGAATAGTTATTCTTCAATAGCGTCCCTCCTGTTTGAAGTATGTTTAAGTGTGTTCATATTATACAAATTACTAACAAGAAGGACTGAAATCAGCACTTCATTTCACACATGTACATAGAAAATGAGGTCCTGTCACACCTGCTACTAACATCAATCTTGAGTGATCTGATCACAAGTGGACAATCGAAATGCATAGCCAAAAAACACAACACACCTGGCAGTTTGAATGCGTCTAGAGTGACCACTTGTGATCAGATTTCATACATCGTTTTCAAAAGTGTGTCACACATTTACTACATCAGTCTACACCTGTACTTATCACTGTCCACGTACAGTCAGAGCACCCAGGACGCATGTTAGTGCCAGTTATGAATAATCACTATCTGTGTTGTTGCTCGCTAGTGTGAACACAGTGTTACTCCTAAAAAGCATGTAGATGATGTTTTCTGCTTATTTGTGCAAGTTTACTGGAGGGTTCTTAAAAAGGGACAGGATCGTCATGGGCAATTTTAAAGCTTTTAAGTATAATTCTGGACACATTTTATGTGGCGGTGATATGTAAACAACTATGGAATTCTCTCTGCCTTGGTGATTACAATCGGGTAATAAGCAAAAAGGGAAGAGGATTTGGATACACAGCCAAAACAAAATAAACAGAAACAAATGTAAGCACTTGGGAACTGTTATCCTGGTCAGACTTGCTCAGGCAGGCTTAGTCCATCACACACACACACGCACGCACGCACGCACGCACACACACACACACACACACACACACACATACACATTCCTTCACATTTAGGGGTCATTTAGAACAGCAAATCCTCCCCCAGGCATGTTTTTCAAGAAGTGGAAGTAAATGCAAACCCTCAAGTGTAGAGCCCAATAGCTTTTCTATCAAACAAGGTTCCATGTAGTTCCATTTTAGGAAGCTATAAAGACTTACCAATTCAAAAAATCTTTAAGTTAGTGTATGTTGACTGGAATGCTAAAGATAAGCTCAGAAAAATAATCCCTTTTTAATCACAAATTTACGAAATAGAGAAAACATTTCTACATGCTTTAAAAACTTCTGACAGCTAAAAGTGATCAGTTGTACAACTTTCTATATCAGTGTAGAATATACACTCACTGTCCACTTTAATAGGAACACCTGTATACCCGCTCATTTATGCAGTTATGCAAACAGCCGAGCATGTCGCAGCTGGACAGTGCATACAATCATGCAGATACAGGTCAAGAGCTTCAGTTAATGTTCACATCAAACATCAGAATTGAGGGAAAACTGGGATTTCTGTGACTTTAACTGTGGCATGGTTGCTGGTGCCAGATAGGCTTGTTTGAGAATTTCAAAAACTACCGATTTCCTGGGAATTTCACACACAACCGTTTGTAAAGTCAGAATGGTGTAAAAAACTAAAAACATCCTGTATGCAGAGGGTCTGCAGGCTGAAACACCTTGTTGATTAGAGGTGATCAGATGAAAATGACCAGACTGGTCTGAGCTGACAGGAAGGCCTTCTTTGTCTCAACATGTAACTCAGTATGTCAAAGCTTTTCCTGTCTGTGTAGTCTTGTGCTTCGAGGCATCGACCCACAGGTCACCCATGGTGTCAGAGATTTCATCACGGCTCTAATCCATCTGTTGAAGCTCTCTACGGAAACAGCTGAGATCATCTGTCTGACACTATGGGTTACCACAAGTGTTCACTTTTAGGGTTTGGGAAGCATTTTCTCAGCTACTGAACATTAATATCAGTCTGTCCTCAGATTTCCACCCCCAGTCCAATGGTCAGGTCTAACAAGAGAGTGTAAGATTTTTAAGGCCCTACTGAAGCAACCAGAATGATTTGAGTTGAAAATCCAGTTGAAGGTTCACATCACCGTTCTCACCCACACCTGTGTCCAAGGCATGTGGTTAGCATAGACGTTCAACTGGCCTTCTCCCCTCGTATTGCTAATCTGACACGGTCATGCTCATTTTTCCTATACAACATCAGAAAGATTAAAGGATGATGATAATAGTAGTAGTAGTAGTAGTAGTGATAGTATTACTATTATTATAATACCTTAAATAAGCTCCGAAGTCCCTGTCTTAAGCAAGCAGTTGAAGATTATCCTGTTACCAAGTATAATTTAATTATTAGACAGAATACAAAACCGTAAAAACATTTTATTTCATCATATTTAAATTATTTGAGTAATCATTCAATGTTACCTCAAGAGGGAGACAAACTCTCACAAACAGAACGACTTTATTAAACATAAGCATGCTTAGGCATTTATCAGAAAATAAACATAAAACAGCAAAATACCCAACTGCTTGCTTTGACCTATTAGCTTATACATAGTTAAGCGTTTAATGAGTGAGACAGTGGAGCTAGAGTGTAATAATTAAGGAAGTAATAATTCATGTAGGTCTTGAAAGTTTATTCAATTCAAAAATTAGCCATACAAATATAATTGGAACTTGACTTGGAAAATCTAAAAAATATCTAAAAAATGACTTGGCAAACCACAAAACTGTTACAACACATTAGTTTTGTAAATGAAATAACAACAACAACAACAATACAGCTATTACTATACAAACCACAAGTATGGATAATTAATACAGATTAGCTTATAAACAATATTATTGAGCATAGAGAATGCATATACAATTTCATTTTTTAAATTTCTACCTAAAGACTTTCAATCAAATAATCATCAGCAAATCTTTTAAAGGGCTTTAAAGGATACGGAGAAATAATGTCTGTAAAATTTCCTCATACAGGTACCAGTGACACTGCAGAGTGAGGTCACCTTTCTCTCATTGGGGGTGGTATGTTATTCTGCAGAATTTGTTCTGTGATGTGACTGTTTGAAAATCACTGGTACTCCATACAGCCAGATCCACTGTATGTGAAGTAGAAATGGCGTTCTTTCTTCACCATGTTCTCTTCCTCAAAGCTGAGCAGTTGTTGACATGAGAAAACTGCTCCTCAACATTGGCAATGTCATTAAGACAGTCCACATTTGTTTTTCAGATGTGGCTGTTCACCGGTCACACTAATCACAGGTGAACCTCTCTCTTGTGCCATTCAGTCAGTACTCTCCGCAACATGCGGGAGTTTTTATTTTCAAGGCTGAAATTTTCTCCATATAAATATACATGTGACTCACAAATCCATGTTTTCAAAAAAAAAAAAGAAGCATAGATATGACACCACTGTTAACCTGACAGCTCTCATCAGTATAAAAGTTCACTTGTTCTTGGAGCTTCACATACAACCCCAAAGAGCCCACTTTTCCGAGGACACTTAAACTAAGGTCCAGGCTGTAAAGGTGTGGAAGGAAAATGCATTTGTTGGGCAAAGTCAAATCAGTAGAAAATATTTCAATTTCAAAGTTTCATTCTTCTACAGCATACACTGCAGCAATTTTCTCTTCATCTGGGACTGGAAGATTTGTATTACGAGCTAATGCTGAAATTCTAAAATGAGCAAACAGCTGTGGCAGGGTGCGTAGTTACAAAAGGCACTAGCTGTTGGTATAAATTTGAAAAAAATAAAAATAATAAAAAACTCCTGAGAGGCTCTCGTTAAATTTGGGTTCCAGTTAAATTTGCACTTTAGTGCAGTTAGTCAGTAGTATCACATCTGCTTTACGGTGCCGTAGAATTCAGTCCAGCCTAGTTGAAAAATGAAAGCTACAACTGCTTTGGTGTCTTCTTGTTTCACAAAATTTATTGGGTGCCTTTTGTCATTTTTTTTTTTTATTCTTGCTTCCATTCCAGCAATTTTATAGTGCTTTATAGGAGCATTAAGTTTGTTCTGTCAGATTCCATTAATATAAAACATAAATTATAACTATATTATAACTGCGGAGTCTATAACTGTGGTAGAAGTAATCAGTGTATTGTACTTTGCATTCAGCCTATTCTCCTTATTGGATTTGACAGTGGTTATACACAGGTGCACACCACAGGGCACTTTGGATAATATGTTAAACACTTAATGTGAAATAGTCAAGAACTGAAGACACATCCAGCAGGACCTCCTGGTGAAATCTTGTGTATCATTCAGTTTGCAGTCGCAAATGTGCTTGCTTTATCACCACAGACAGGAGGAATATTCAAGTCAGCCAAGTTTTCAAAACTAACATGGTGATGTACTGCAAAGGGTGAGATGATATTCTGGTCACCCACAGAGCAATGAAATAGGTAGGCCTATCCAAAATTACTGTTAGACAGTTGTCATTATGTTTAATAACACTGGTCAACAGTGAAAAAAAGGTCTAACTTTTTATAGCTGATCTAGGATAATTTTAATGCGCTAAAT
>JAQQZX010000007.1:1600202-1610997 GCA_030068355.1 Notoglanidium maculatum | reverse complement strand
GGATGCACCTGAGCTCAATTTTGAGCTTCATGGCAAAGGCTGTGAATACGTATGTACATGTGCTTTCTCAGTTTTTTATTTTTAATAAATTTGCAAAAATCTCAAGTAAACTTTTTTCACGTTGTCATTATGGGGTGTTGTGTATACCACATGATTAATAGCTGTTTGTGATGACTGACAATCATGTTCTTTTAGCACTGTCTAATAATTCAGAGCAGTACACACCACACAAGTCACTGATCATTACACAGGACATCCAGCGAGGGATAGAGCAGGGATAGAGTCACAGTATTAGTTGACGACCAGGTAATTAAGGCTAAAATCGTGTGTTGTACATTACACATGAATGAACTGTTTTAACAATTTCAGTTAGGTTTCTTAAATTTTCAAAGCAAATCTTGAAATTCCAACCTTCTTATTTTTGTAAAGACCGTCATGACTTTAAAATCCTGATAGTCTTTCTTCTCATCTGTATCATATTATGGCCCTCTTTTCTACATTTATAACAAAGGATAACTCTCAGACCCCTTTGCTTGTCTATACTGTATATGTCCATGCCCTTTTATTTTCCTTGAAAATGAATATAAAACATCTTAAGTATTCATTTGAGGCACTTTCGACCTCCATATATGAGTCAATATAATCTCCCAGTGGTGTGTAGTTCCAGTTCATTTCGAGTGTATCTGGAGTTAAAGGAGAACGCCACCCTGAAACACATTAAATACACTTTCATTTTCATTTCATGTGTGGTCCTTCCCCAAACTGTTGTCACAAAGTTGGAAGCAGACAATTACCTAGGATGTATTTGTGTGCTGTAGCATTACAATTTCTCTTCACTGGAACTAAGAGGCCCAAACCTGCTACAGCATGACAATGCCCCTGTGCACAAAGCAAGCTTGGTGAAGACTCCATGGTTTGTGAAGGTTGGAGTGGAAGAACTGGAGTATCCTGCACACAGAGCCCTGACCTCAACCCCACTGAACACCTTTGGGATGAACAGGAACACCGACTGCACCCCAGACCTCCTCACCTGACATTGGTGCTTGACCTAACCATAACTTTTTTGGCTGATTGAACACAAATCCTAACAGCCACGCTCTAGCATCTAGTGAAAACCTTCCCAGAAAAGTGGAGGATGTTATGACAGCTATCTAACTATCTAACTTTCAAACTATGTGGAATGTGATGTAAAAAAGCACATATGATCAGGTCTGGTGTCCACGACCATTTGGCCATAAAATGTATATTAATATTATAATATTTAATTGTCAAGTCATTTTGGTGCTAATTTGTTGTGTCATGCTGTATTTTTGTTGAGGTTACTGATTGTCTGCCATGCTTCTTCACAGTTTTAAGCATAAGGAATCAGGTCAGGTTTCACTGTTCCTTCCTGAAACCAGTTTCTTTCATTTTACATTGTTCAGTGTCATATGAATGAGAAATCCAGAGTAGCATTAGTGGAGACGTTGGTGCAGATGTTGGTTTCAAAGTCCCAGAATGCAGTGATTTGTGTAGAGAGCTGGACAGACTACAGGACTAAAGCACCGCTGCATCGCTTTAGGTAGAAATAAAGCAAGGGCTAAATCCCACTGGCACCCCTGTTAGCAGGTAGTTAAACTGCATTGTGGGTAATCTAGGAAACCAATTGACCAAACTGAAAATAGACCAACATGATGCTAAAAATAATTTTAAATGTAAAAAAACAGTTTTTTTATTTAAAAAAACATGATGATGTTGAAGATCACATGGCAGTTATTAAGCTTGATATGGAAGCTGTTGAGGGTGGATTTGTCTTTTAAATTGTTTTCCCATAAATAACTTTTCTTATGAAGATCAACATGTATTGGGGAAATATCAGAGAGTTTTCAGTAATTACTATTGTGCTTCCACACAATGTTTAACTTTTGTAAATGGTTTTGCAAATCACAGAATAATTTAATCAATGTTCAGTATTTTCCAGCGGCACCGTCTTCTTGAGAATGTTCAGTTTTTATAGTCCTTTATCTCTTTACATTTTTTATTCGTTAGTTATCAGGAATTTACTCTCTCTGGCTTCCCTTCGATGGAATTCAAGACTCGCCATCTCCAGGTGGATGGAATGTAAACTTTCTGTTTTGCATGAGCTAGAACTTTTAATAATTCACAATGACATTATTGATTATAGCTATTCTGTTACTGTTAATACTAATATTCTACCATACTAAACCGAAAGAGTTTTCCAAAAATATATAATAGCTACCAAAATATAGTAGAAGGTGGTCCTAGCAGTATATGTTACACATGAAGAAGTATGACAATTAATGTTTTGCAATCTTCGGTTTGCCTCATTGTTTTGCCCAGGAGTGTGTGTGTGTATTTTATTTATGAAATGGGTATAAATGAATTTACTGTGCAATTGGTACACTGAATCAGAGAAGACCAAAATGCAATACGCACATACTAACCCAATGGAGCAACAGGGAGTCCTGTAGATCAGAGCCTGTGGTTTTTGCACCACTAAACCATCAACTGTGCATTTGTCTTTGTTATGAGGGTTTATACTTGCATGTCACCTGAAGGACAGTTCTCAGTAAATGGGTGTTCTTTCTTACATAATGCACTTATGCTCAAGCATTAAGGTCACTGACTATTTACTTTTACACACAGTCGGGGGTCAGAGGTTAAAGGCTCTGGGTTACTGATCAGAAGGTTGGTGTTCAAGCTCCAGCGCAAGCTGCCACTGTTGGACGATTTAAGGTCCTTAACCATCTCTGCTCCAAGGGCACTGCATCATGGCTGACCCTGCACTCTGACCCCAGCTTCCTAACATGTTGGGATATGCAAAGAAAGAATTTCACTATAATGTATGTGAGAAATAAAGGCTTATGCCCAAGTTTAGAACTTGTTCTGCTCACTCTTTGATAACCAAGGCCCTATTTAAACATGGTTTTAAAATGCGTCTTGGGCAATTGGGTAACAAGTGGACACCTGAGACTCATTGCTGTTTACACCTTTGTCTGTCACCATGGTGTCCAGCTGACCACATGTGTTCAGATTTCGTTACTGCCTATGTCACATCTGCTCGCAGGTCAAAGGGCCCTGCGCATGGTTATATTAAAAACATTAAACATGCACCATATCATCTTTATTTTCTTGCACTCCAACCACGTACATCAGTGCTCCTCTCCATTTCTTTGGATGCTGTCACCAAAACAACCATTATGTTCTGCATTTTTTTCTGTTATGTTCTTGTCCGAACATGTTAGCATTTACACTACAAAAGATATGTGGTCAAATGCACCCCAGACCCCAAGTGGTTTGAGTGAATGTACTCTTACATACTTAATACATGTACACTTGTATTTAGTGCTGTCCACTTGTCATCTGATTGCACAAGCTGCATTTTAAACCGGTCATAAGACTCTTGGGCTTGGAAACAATGTGAGATTGGAGTATTTAATATTGAAAAACTGCAACATGAAAAGAAATAGCGAAATGTAAGTCCTGCAGTTAAAACTTTCATTTAATCAGAAAAAGCCCTTAGTTATTAAATTTATTGACTTGAAGTTTCATTGTGTCTTTGCACTGTGTGGTGAGATGAGAGGATATAGAGACGTGATGGCTTGAAAACTTTTGCCTTGGTTTTTTTTTGCCTGGGTCCTGTGGCATTTTATGTGTAAATTAACTAAAATCAACATGCTATATTTAAACTAGTACTGAATGTGAACCAGACCGTACATAGGGTTCAGTGGTTACCATTCAGTGGTGATCTCAAGCCCAGCAGTATACAGTAGAAGGCCTGTTTTCCAGGCCTGTTTCCACTCTGTTCTTTTTCCCCAGTCCTGTCTCCACTTTGCTGACCCTAATAAAAGAGGTTGTGTGTGACGTCACATTCCTCCTACATTACTTTAGATCCATAGATGAGTGTGTGTGTGTGTGTGTGTCCAGCAGTAGCAGAGCAGGGAAGAAATGAAAGAACAAGTGTTTGACAGAGGGGAATGAGAGAGATGACATCATAGCTAGGCTTCCTACAAGCTGTGGGTGTTTCCTGAAGCACATGTGTGTGCCATGTTTCTGTGGGCCAGTTTAAAGTGGTGGTAGAATTAATAGTAGATCCAGCTTCCTCCCTCATTTCATTTAGGTAATAAGTAATATATTTAAAACGAAGAATCTCAGTCACAGATTACACTGCATGAATATATTGTATGATTATACTGTATAAATAGAGTTCGTGTGAAAGCTGCCAGAGGAGGACCAGCTAATGATTAGAGAAAAGCTAAAAAGCTGAGTTGCACAGACATGATCAGTTTAAAGACTGAGAAGGAGCTTTCTGAGTTCTGAGCTTGTATGAAAGGGCAACGTTCAGTGTCCTGCAGTAAGTCATGCTTTCATGCTGTGCTCCCTAAAATAGATTGCCACTTAGTCAAGCCACCTGGGAACTCTACTGCTTGTTATTTATAGCCTCGAGCTCTACTGTTTATAATATAGAGCCTCTCTATAATTTGTCTAAATCTAATCTTTTATGGTGGTCAGTGTGTAACAGCATATGTTCTAAAAAGCATATGGTGACCTTCAGGGACACGGAAACGTGGTTTACCTTGGGGCTGCTGGAATTTTATGCAGCATACATGTGGCATCAGCTATACCATGCCATTCAGATGATTTTCAAATAATTTTTCTGCTAACAGAGAAGGTGTGTTTGCCGTGGCGTGGCTGAATTCTTCAATCACTAGCTGCTGGTTAATTTTCTATAAATGTGCAGACCTGAACTTTTACAACTTTAACATAAATCAGAAGTGTATATTAATGTGCTTGTTCTAAGGCGTCACCATTCCTCAATAACAGGGACTTGTATGGAAGATATTCCCCATAATCTAATGAGGTTCAACCACATGATTAAAATCAATAAAAAGACTAGCATGTAGTTGTTGATATGGGGTTGTTTTCTGTTAGATGTTTATTTAACATTTATGAAAGGAGTGTCCGGGTTTTGTAAACATCAGTACGTTTCCTAACCTTTTAGTTAGCTCCTCTCTTATGTTATAGTGGTCTATATATTATTATATAGAGTCTCATGGACATTATGTAGCATTCAATCTTTTTAGGGCCAGTTAAAATGCACAATGTGTCATTCATTAATAAAGTTTGTTGACAAATCACAGTGGTATAAGAGAAATACTTATTATTATTATTATTATTATTATAGCAGTCACAGCTTCATTTGAAATCGAAGGAATCCTCAAAGTCGGAGGTGCTGCACCACCCTTAGAACACCTACTTCCCACGCTCCTGGTGTTTCTTACAGTAATCATGACCTCATGCATCCGTTGTACTGTAATTTACTTTATAGATTTATCACTAGTTACTATTTATTTATTTATAAAAATTATGTATATTGTAAATATATTTAGAATGTACATAATATTATTTATAACAATGTATAATTAATTAATTAAGAAATTTTTGACCACTTAATACCTGGGAAATGGGACTTTTACTTGGCCTTGGTCAAAGCTCACATAGTAGGGGAGGATGTAATAATAGTACCAGCTGTGTAGTCTGGAACTGCAGCAGCGATCCTTTTCTTCACCTTAACTCAGCTAATGTTGATTATATACTTGTCTAATGTTAGCAGTGAAATATTGTGTAGAGATAAATTCAGTCATATCACACAAGTCTAACTCTTTGTCTAACAACCAGAAGGATTATATGTTTAGCGTTCGGGCAAAGGGCAGCTTGGGAACGTCTGGATGGACATGCTGAGTATTGAGCACCAGGAGTATACGTGCTTTTTCCTAATGATTCAGAGGACAGTACATGTTCAGAAGGTACTTACTGCAGGTTCTATTCTATTTTAACCCTTTCTAGCAGAACACTGGCATTCCATTTTTCCGGAGGAATTCAAATAGAATTTCACTCTGTATAAACAAATGAATTATCACTGCAAGTCTGTCATAAGATTAGTCAGGACACTGTTGGGTTTCTGGGTGTAGAGTACCGTGACTCTGTGTTTAGCTGCTTGTGAGCAGGGCAATGGTAAAGGGGAGGGGTGTGAGCCCCTGCCAGCCAAACAATTCACTCTTCTCCACCATAATATTAGTAAGGATATGAAACCAACAGCATAACTAAAGCTTCTTTGGTAGTAAAACACCGTTTACAACTGCCACAATAAAATTGTAAAATTTAAACCTAGAAGTCTAGGTAAAAATAAAAATAATAAATACATAATGAAAAGTTGCAAATTCTTAAAGATTCTACTACTGTGGGTGTGACATCTCAAATACATTCAGTGCTGAACATGGGCACCTATAAAACTGACAGGAAGTCCATTTTTTTTTTCCATTTTCATATTACCTTGTTTAAATGATCTTTGTTTTGTCGTATTCGACACAATGCAAAATCCCTTGCTTAAAGTTTGATTTTGAACTGTAATTGTGAATTGTGGGTATTTAATGCACTGAGTAATTCTTTTTCCTAGGGCTTGCTCCTGCTTGCTTAACTCGGCCGAGTACCATACACTAAACCTTTTGGCATGGGCCCCCAGTCCCAGGTTTAGGGTTCGATAACTAAAAATTGACATGGTTTATGAGAAATGCGTCTGCATCCACAGGAAGAAAATATTGACCACGCACTCTGTCCTTGTTTTCAGCCCAGTGGTCTTTTTCTGTGACAGGCAAGAGTTGTACAGGAATGCCGTCAACTCTGAGTCACATTCTAACATTTCACAGGAAACCCACTCTTTTCCCCAGCGCAAAAACAATGCTTGAGAGGAGACAAAAGACAAAAGATGAGAGGAATATGATGTTCTTAGGCTGTAGATTATGATTCTAGCAACAAATTATCCACTCGATTTGGAGATTGTTTTCTGGTTAATATGCATTGCAGAATGTGTGTTTGTGCTTGTGGGGGATTTGCTAGTGTGGGCTTGTTTATCATGTGTGATTGTTCAGGAGCACAATCCCTTCTATCTGTGGAATGTAAATGGTAAGGTCAGGTCCTTGTTGAAGCTTGAAATCTCTTTTGATTACAACCTTAACATAACCTTATAATCTGGCAAATGCCAACTTTATATAAACAAAAATATCGTTCATCATCCATATGGTAAAGCAGGATTTAAACCACTGTTGTGAGTAAATGGTTCAATTTAAAAGTGATCTACTTTTTGATGGCTCTAATTTGATGATTGATGTGAATCAGTCATAATTCAGAATGAGAACATTAACTTGGCCTGTATCTGAATAACGTTGTGCTGCTGCCACAGTGTTATCTTTGTCTGTGAAAATTTTGACGATTATCTGTTGACGACCTTTTATTTCATGACTAATTTATAATGGTAACGTAAATGAAAAAAAAAGAAAAATCATGGCGAAATCTGCACATTATGGCCTGACAGGTAAAGACGAGACTAAATAGCTGGCTCTTTTGGACGGGCAACCTAGCTTCTCAAGGGATTTTTTTTCAGGGATTCAGGAGAAATATCCTTCAGCAACATTTTTATAGTAATAATGTATTTATAACATATTACCTTCCTTATTTCACGTTCCTGACCATAGTTGGGAAGTGAGGGAATCCGGCTCACTAGGCTTGCCTGGATTCTAATATTCAGGGGATATACACAGCGTTGGTCTGAACATCTTTGTATGAAAATAGTGGTCATCACTGTTACAGTGTACAAAATGCCATCTTCACTTGATAACTAGCAAAACAGTAACAGGGTTGTGGCTAACGCCACTTAACTTGTGCAGAACAGCAACCAGTCACGTCTCAAAAAAGGAAGTTTATATATGGACCGCTCATGTCTGAGATCAGAGTCTGGCATGGTGGTCAATGAAAATGTTTAGCCAGAGAACCTTTGTGCTAAACTAGCTAGCCAGCTACCTTAACTAACGTTAGCAATAAACATAATAGCTTAGATTGTTATGATATACATTTTGAAAGGTTTGTATACTGTTGAATAAATACATTTTGACATTTTGACAATGCTGGCTAGCTATTTTACTGCTTACTTAACAGCTAGGCGATAAGTTAGTGATATTAGACCATCGGAGATAGCAACATCACATTTCCCAATTTGCATATTCATACGCATTCATAGACCTGCTATTTAATTGAAATTACAGAAATGTCCCTAGACCATCTTTAGTGGTTTTCGTAGCTTCTTTGGCATTAAAAATATTAACCATTTGAAAAGTTAACTGTATTAAAAAATAAAAAAATTTTATTTTTTGATTCTACATCAGTTATCTTAACAGATTAAAATGACGTGTTCAAGAGTACTTAAAAAAGGTAAGTCTTTAAGTTTACAGAAGGTGTGGGGGGACTTTGAGGTGGTCTGTGTTTCATCAAGACTGACGGGTATTAGCAAACAAGCTCCCGGTTTGCCGTTTACTTATAGCTAACTCCAGGGTCACTCACTGTAGCTAAGAGGTGACACTGTATAAATTGGAAGCCATGCTGACAAGATATTATTCTGTAATATAGAAACATGTCCATTTTAGGATTCCTAAACATAAAACAGGAATAATGTATTTGAGGGTTATCATCCCTCTCATTGGTTGGATCATTCCTTTTTTGTAAATATTTGATGATAATAATTGGCTTAATAATAGAGTCTTATCTCTGCATTTTCCAGGAGTCACATATGCTGGAGGGCTTTTTTCTTTTCAGCACTTTTCAATCCTGAAATTGAAGCTGCTAATCTAACATCTCTTGTAGATTTAAACTGATTTTTTTAGCTATCAAAGGCTGGCTATTTTCCACAAACACTGGACCTAGTCCAATAATCATTATTTGATCATCTGTACCAGTCTGTACTAAACCTGCAAATTGTTTGTCTTTCTGTTAGCTTAAGGAGCCGGAAAAAGCAGCAGCTGCTGCTCACACATATTTCCAGGCAAATCCTGAGCACGTGGAGATAAACTTGGAGCAGTATAAGGCTTTGCACGGCATGGAAGAGAAGCACTTTATTGACCGAGAAGCCCGTCCACATCAGGCAAGTGACCTTTGATCTCAGTATTTCCAACAAAATGAACTTAGTACTTTAAACTAGATGACTGGATTATGTTTTAAGTCTTTCTGGGTTAAAACCAAAATCTTAAGATCTTTAGAGTCTGTGCTATTTAATTGCACTGCAGTGGTACACTGGTCTGTTCTGACCTGGCATTAACATCTATCTCGGATGATCTGATCACTGTTTGATAGAGCTAAAAATAGGATGAATGTGAGGGCCTGCAAAACAGTGCATCCAACTCTGTCCTCGAAATTCATGTTTTTCCACCAAAACAGCTATAGAACTGCCAACCATAGTGTTGTTTCTGGATTTTTTTTGGGTACATTATATTAATCCAATCCTCTTGTAATCTTAGCTGCCTTTTACATAATAATATTTTAGAGTTTAGAACCTCAGTAAAAGAACTGTTTAAGACAGTGTTAGGGTTTTAATGAAGAAATACTGTATGATGTTACATTTCAATATTATAACTCAACTTGCAACGAAGGTAGTGATCGTTGACTTTAAAATCATGAACTGGGTTTGGAAATGCAAGTTTGGAGACCACTGGCAGGCAGCTTTCTCCCATAGTCATGAAAATGCCTTCTATTCCTCTGCAAGAGCTCTGCTGTTTGTCGGGAAGCAAGTAGATGAAATTGTGTTTTGTGTTTTACACACTGCTTGTATAAATCTGCTGTAGGGCAATTATAATATTGCCAATTCAAATTCAGAATCTGATCTGTAATGTTAAATGTGCTTTTCTTTCAAGCCTCTCATTTTGTTGGTGGCAAAACGGGTCTCCACAAACAGTGTATAAGGGCCAATCATACAGTTGAGTCTGGCACTTCTGAGGATTAGTTAGTGCTCAAGAAAAGTGGTATCTATTCAGAAATTAATTTTACAAGACCTTCCTCTGCTAAAACAGAGGAGTTAAACTGCTAGTGTCTCCTGGAGTTAGTTGAGTAAAAACGTATGAGTATCCTCTGTTTCAGGAAGGCAAAAAAAAAAAAATCCTATGAATCTGTTTTTGCCATACTTCTAAAGGAAGTCTTTAATGAAAGAAGCAGATTTGCTTATTGCACTGGGTTTAGAGGATTTAAGGTCCATTACTGGTTCCAGCCAGCAGCTGAAGTCACCACCATGTAGGAGTGGGTGTGAAGTAAGAGCAGGAAAAAGAGTGTTGAAGGAATTTGTCTGTATTAGGGGCTTAAACATTGGAAAATGTAACCTGAAACAATGTTATGTTTTTTTTTTTTTTATTTTGTTTGAGAAGGAACAAAAGGTTCACTTTTATAAATGTACATTTTGAGAAAAGTAGTGTTTTGAAAAATGTTTTTTGAGAATGGATATTTCTCTTGCCTTTATCTGCAATAAAGAGTGAAAGGGCAGCCCCTCCCACCATTTGTGAATGTGACATCACGAGGATAATTAATGAAAACATTATGCACCTTGCCCACAGCAAAGGTTCTGAATGGTAGATTTCAGGTTTTTTTTTTTTAATTAAATAAAAAAAAAAAATCATTATATCTGGACTACAATAACCCAACCATAACTGATGTCCAGTACTGAGCACCCAATGCTTGCAATTAGCACACTACTACAGAGAATGTACCTAGTATGACTACATGTGCTATATATATATATATAGTACTGTGCAAAAGTCTTAGGCACATGCAAAGAAATGCTGTAAAATAAAGATAACTTTAAAAAATAATTAAATAATTTTTTCTGCTTAAAAGAAAAATACTACAACATGCAGTAAACATTAAAAGGTAAACAAGGACAATATTTGGTGTGACAACCCATCCATCCATCCATCCATCTTCT
>JAQQZX010000007.1:1590371-1595331 GCA_030068355.1 Notoglanidium maculatum | reverse complement strand
AGAGAGAGAGAGAGAGAGAGAGCAGATGGCAGTTTCTCCTCTAACTGTGCTACACTGCCTTATGATGACCTGTGGGATCAGCAGCAGTTCAAAAAGATGCTGTCATCTGGCTTTGTGTGTCACAGAGGAAGCATGTGTTCGTCTCCATCCTCCCTGGTTGGTGTCTGTCATATGAAAGGGGAGAGCTGGATGGTGGATTGTGTCTGGTCCAATGGCTTTGTGTTGACTTTGGCTTTGTGTTTGAGTCAGTGTCTGTTTACTCAGAGGAGCTTCTTACATCTTTCCTCAGTAACAGATAAACAGTCAATTTGATGATTGAATAGCTGCAGTCCAGCCAAAATAGTACCATTTTCCCTATAATGGGCATAACAAGGAAAGCTCTGCAATTTCTCCCTCATGACTTGGTGCGTTGTAATCCATTGATTAACAAAATTAGGTGACATGACTTGGCAGAATGATCTGGCCACCAATGCATGTGAGGCATGCAACTCTCCCACTGTTATTGAAGAACTAATCTCTCCATGAAAGCTAGAGCTTTTGCTCCTCTTGCTGAGAAAAGAATGCATCTGTCTGTGGTACTTGGAGTCTGGATGTCGAGAAGGGCCTTGTAAATGACTGTTTGGGGCTCAGTGTGCAGACTTAATACTGAATAAAGAACAAATTTGGACATGGTTAAATTCACAATAACTGTTACTATAAGACCAAAAATGAATTTTTCTGCTTTTATTTTGTGGAGACTGAGGGACAATATTACTTATGGTGGGAGTGTTGCTTACCCCACACGCCTGTGGCTGACAAAACTTGTGGGTGCTAGAACATAAAACCAAGCTGTGAAAACTTAAGTGTGCTGTCTGACTGTGATGGTTTCTAAACTCTGAAACACCATGTACTGTTCTTTCTAGGGATTCTTTGGCATCAATTTAATTCAGTTTTATTTTTATGGCGTTTTTTATACGTTGTCACAAAGCAGCCTCACAGAAGTACATAAATTCTGGCTATAAACTTTGAGTGATTAGAGTGCAAGGCTGTGTGTGGTACTTTAAGTCCCACACCATTATATTAGAGCTGCTCATATCAAAAGCAGTCCAATGGCATCTTCACAGTTCTACATCTATGTTGAGGCAGTTCATATAATTTCATCCAGAAGTAGGACATCAGGATGGATCAGGAGGTCCAGAAAGCAGAGGGGGTCAGGATCACTGGTATCTCAGAAGTAGCACATGCAGCTTGATAGACAGAGAAAGAGCGAGAGAGATCGAGAGAGAGAGAGAGAGAGAGAGGGAGAGGGAGAGGGAGAGAGAGGGAAAAGTGTAAAACAGATTGTTAGGTATGCTCATTGTCACGTAATAGTTAAGCAACAGTGTATATTGTGTACAGGGTGCAAGCAGGAACTCGGGCAAGCCTCACTATGAGAGCATGGCTAATAGGGAGAGCCAGACGGTAACTCCGACATGAGGGCTCCCTGGGATATAAAGCAGCCAGCCACTCTACCGTCAAAATCCCAATCCCATCAGACCCAAAAAGCAACATCCTTAACTTTTACTGCAAGACTAAAAACTAATTTTCAGGGTTTTTTTGACATTGTTTCTATGAATGCATAACTTAAACCAGAATATTCAATGAAAAAATAAACTATCCTAGTAAATAGTGAAATATTACCTGGTTGGTCTAATATCATGTTTTATTTTTTATTCTAACTTAGTCACCTTACTTTTTTTTTTTTTTTTTTTTTAGTTTATAGTGATTGTTACCTACTTTATTCTTGCCTAAGTACTTTATGATTTCGCTTAGATGAACCAATGAAATTAAAGTATGGCTAACTTATTATGTTACAGAAAAAAACTATTTAAAGTTATTTTGTTGGAACTAATTGGCTTTGAAAATGATTTTTCCAAAACATTATAAGGTATTTAGTACTCCTCTTGTCTTTCTTCTTTCCAGCCTCTGAAACTCCAAACGCTTCTCCATGGTGGCTGTGGGTAGCTGTGGCAGTGGGCTGTATTTTGACTGTAACAGCTGTGATCATCACAACAGTCATATGTGGAAGAAAAAAAGGTGCTGTTCATCATGCATATGCTGTCATACAGCATTACACTGACCCCTATAGACAGCCTTTCAAACCATTCATTGAACAGTTATCTTCTAATCTTTCTTAATATGCTCTGTTTGGATTTCTGAAATGTAAAACCCTCTGTTGTAGGATCATATATATCAGACTTACCTTTATGGGTTCTCACAAAGAGACAAAAAACAGTGTAGGCAATTATGAATGTATGCTCGTTTAACATCGCCGCATGTGAAAGTCATGCACAGCAGAGCAAAACTTCTGTTTGAGGTCAGGTCTGCTTTTTTTTGTGTGTTGCTGGAGCACTTACGTGTGTAGGTGGTGTGTGGTATGAGTCAGATACAGATGAGGTGTCCAATTCAGATAAAACAGGGTGCTGTAGACTGTTTGTGGTTACAGAGCTGGTGTGCAACATGTATTTGCAGAGCAGCTTATTTGTTCTCATTCACCAGATATCTGTACATTACTGACCAAGTACGTAAATAAGTAAAGACAACTGTAGAAATATCTAAAAAAAAAAATGTGTGTGTGTGTTTTTTAGAGGACCCTGTTTATGTGAACACCTCAAAGAGTCCCTGGAAAGAAGATCGACCCCTTCATTACGGCATGCCATCAAAAGGATGTTCAAATAAACAAATGGATACATTGAAACCACATAACTATGAATGTCGTCCCAAAGGTAGACAACCGAGCCCAAAATTATAAATAATGGAACTGGATTATAATCTGCTAGTCCATTATCCATATAATTAATATAATTGTCTTTTTTGTGGAATGTGATGTTGTATTTAAAAAAAAATCATTCCTTTTTCCAAAATCATTCCAAAGCAGCTCTACTTTTCTGTGGTAGGGCTCCACATAAACCTTTGGTTCCCCCAAAGGGACAAATAGAAGAATTCTTCTATGAGTATATGACTTTATGGCAGAATGATAATATATAGAGGCTTTTTTGTATTGTAGGTTTGAATGTGTTTGGAAGATTTTTTTCTGTCACAATTTGTAGATTAAAGAATGAAGACATTCTTTAAAAAACATTAAGAACATTTATACACTTATGAGAAAAAAATACACCCTCTTTTAAGTCTGTTTTTTTTTCCAGACACAATAAACATAATCTAGTCCTCATCATCCAAAAACCTAGAACAAAAAACACATCCGAGATTCCATTGTGTCAGTATTTCTTTGCCAAAAAAATTAGACTGTGTGGTAAAAATGAAGTGTATCCAAGCATTTAGTAGCTAATAGAACCACCTTTAGCAGGAATAACTTGTAGTAAGCATTTTCTATATGGGTTTATGAGTCTCTTACATTGGCATTGTTCCAGAAGTATTTCATTAGCTGTAACATTAAATGTTTCCTCACGGGTAACATTGCAAACTATACTTAGTATAAAAAAGAAAAGAGGTATATAGAGGCATGTAGTATATAGAAAAGAGGCTCTTGGTCTTTTTCCTCATAGTGCAGTCATTTAATATTTTAACTGAGTCCTGCAGATCCCTAGATGTAACTGTTTTTTCTGCTCAAACGGTCTGATGAATTTGCTGGGACATCCATGACTGAGAAGGTTGGCCGCAGTCTTGAATGTTCTCCATTTCTTAATAATCCTTCTCACTGTACACTCCTGGGCAAAACAAAAAACAAAAAACGAGGCAAACCCAATACTGCAAAACATGAAGCTTTTAATGGTCTCAACAGCAAATCACTGGTCAGGAAAATCAGCAAGAATGAAACAAACAGATATAGTAAATTGGTGTGGTGCAGATTTTCCCTCGATTTCCTTTACATGTTGAAGTCTTGTGGGTAAACTTGCAGACGGCTTTTTACAGAAAGAAGAGTCCATGTTGTTCCACTCGATGTTAAAGTCTTCAAACAGGAGAGATTTTGGAACATTTAGTTATGAAGTTATTTTCAATTTTATATCATTTAAACATTTAAATCTTTTTATGATTTTCTCTTTGCGCACCAGAAGTGAACTTTCCTGTTTCCAGCTTTTCCTCCAACAGTTTCAGCAACGAGCATCGACCAGCAAAAGAAGGCCGAGGCCTCAGGAGCGCTTTTATTTTACTTCTTGTTCATTTTCTGCCCAGTGATTTTTGTTGAGAACATAAAAAGGTTAATGTTATGCAATATTGGGTTTGCCTCATTTTTTTTGCCCAGGAGTGTAGAATGATGGATGTGAATAACCCTTCCCAGACTGACATGTTGAAAGATTTTGTTCTTGTTTACTTGGCATGGTGTAGACAAAAAAAAAATGCCACCAATCCAGACCAATAGACTACTAAAGGTGGCCACAAATCCCAGTTATCAACAAATCAGTTGCATTTGATTAGCAGCTCCTGGTTGAAAATTAGGATGTTAATTGATGTGGAAGCAGTAAAAATATACTTACATTTTCACAAATGCCTTCCACATATGGGCTGTTTTTTTTTTTTTGGTAAGTAAATAATGATGCAGTGAAATGTGATGTTTGTTGCCTGATGTTAGATTTAGGACCAAATGAGCAACAGATGATGTTCATATAAAACCATACATTTAAAAGAGGATGTAATTTATTTTTCACATGACTGAAAATGCCTTATATAATTAATATGAATTCAATACACAATCAGCCCATGTACATAATGTATTATTCTGTATATTTGTAGAAATAATAGCCATATAACATAAAAAAATAAATATTTATTATGCTATATGTTATTAACAATTGTTTCCTTATTTAATTATTCATTTTTAAAGTAACCATTGTTACTATGATAAACAGAATGATGTAAATGTTCAAAACATCAACGTGCAGGTTCTTAGCCATATTATTTACTTATTATTTGCTGTGCCCTTTAAAAGAGTATGTCAGAAATATTCTGGTCTTAATTTATTATTCAACAGAAATACATTGTT
>JAQQZX010000007.1:1580371-1585371 GCA_030068355.1 Notoglanidium maculatum | reverse complement strand
CAGCTTTAAAATGTTTAAATAGCTCAATAAAAGGCATTGCTAAGAATAAATTTAAACTAACTGAATAAATCTGCAAGTACTTCCACACGTGAATTTGAACAAAAAACATGTGCATGGACTTCATAATCCGGGTTGAAAACTGAAGCCAGAATGTCTCTGCCGCCCTCTACTGGCCGGCTGTGGTACTTTTTTAAATTAATTAATTTTTTTTTACCCCTGCTCATTCCCATGTAAGTATTTTTATTACATAAGTAATAAAGTATATAATATAAGTAATTACTTTTTTGGTAATAGTGTTGTTCTTACAAATTCGGCTGACCTTGATATCTTCCCAAATATTGTTCATTATGATAAATGTGTTGTATATGAGTTATTTGATGATAATTAAAAAGGTGTGGTTGATGAAGTGATTGACAGTTTTAAGGTGGGCTGAAATGATAGTCTAGCCTCATGAATGTGTATATACCTTCCTGCTTGCACCTGAAGCTCTGCCTGAGAGTCCCGCACAGGAAACTTTCATTTGATTTCTTTCAAACTTTGTACCAAAGATTTACAGTGTTGACATCTTTGACAGTGGTGTTGCAAAGCCAAGTTTTGTTCTGTTGTAAACTGCTCTAGCAGACCATCAGTGAGATGGTCTTTGCAGTTTTTCTCATTTTGATGCACAAACTAGCTCATTAGCAATATAAAATGTGCAATATACAAGTGTTATATATCGTGTTTTTTTTTTCAGCACATCCTGGAGAATACGATGAGATGGTCAATTTTTAACATTTCATAACTATTTCAATAACGTGAACCCTAACTGAACAGCAATTAGAAAATCCAATTTAGTTTGCTAAAGTTTTTTTGTTGTCAAACCCACAAACAGACTGATTAAAAAAAAAAATTTACCTTCAAATTATAAATTCACTGGTACCATAATTTGGCAAATAGGAAAATGAATTTTTCCAAATAGGAAAGTGAACTTTTTAATGTTATTAAATTAATTATATCTTTGTTTTTATATGAAGTATCAGGACCAAACAAAGTTCTAGCTGGCGATTGAAGTCAGCACTTTAAACTCACACTGAGAAAAGTGGTCACAAAATCCCTGGGGAATTGATTGGGCCGTTTAAAGTGTCACGTGCTAAGTGGCACACTGGTGCGCCGGTCGTGTCCGAAGGGTTAGAACATGGCACCTAGCGTCATGTCCATAGGATGTCGTTCAAGAACTGTACAGACATTTTAGATGTTTTTTTGCAAACATTGATGTGGTCAGGGGTAATGGTAGCTCAGTGGTTAAATCAGTGGACTGTTAGTCAGAAGGTTGTGAACTCAAATCCCAGCACTGGTAAGCTGATGCCTCTTGGCTCTTGAGCAAGGTCTTTAACCGTCAGTTGTAGGAATGCAATAAAAATCCTGTCGCTTTGGATAAGGGCATCTGCTAAATACCATAAATGTATTTATTCTGGTGGAGTCTTCTCTTTGACACAAATATACCTACCTCCTGGAGGGATTCTTGATCTGGCCAGTTGTTGTGAAAGGATTTTCTTCACCACGTAAAGAATTTTTCTGCCATCCACCAGACTTTTCCATGGTTTTTCAGGAATTTTGGTTCACCTGAGTACACCGGTGCTTTCTGTCTTCTTTTTAAAACAAATAGTTGATTTGGCTATAACTAGGGTTTCTGCTATCTCTCTGATGTGTGTGTCTTTTGATTTTTCAGCCTAATGATGGGTTGCTTCACTGGCAATAACAGCTTTTTGCACTTATATTGAGAGTTAACAACGACAGATTCACGTTCAAATGCCACACTTGGAATAACCATTTTATCTGCTTAAATAATAAGGGAAAAACACACCTGGCTATGGAACAGCAAAGCAGCCAAGTTTCAAATTATTTTTGGTCCCTTAAAAAGGGGGTCAAACCATATAAAAAGTTCTGTAATTCTTAGACAGTTCATGTGATTTGGATGTATATAGCCTCAAATTAATACTGAAAATCACCATTTTGAGCTCATATTCAGTGTATATGTACAATAGCACAGCCAAAATAATTATAACTTTGTCAGTGTTCAAATATTTATAGACCTGACTGTGTAGGTAGAAACTGAAATTATAGATCTTAAAATTAGAATGTATGAGTGAGTTTAAAATAAGGTAAGCGTGCATGGTTCAATAGATAAACAGCAACTCCAATATTCCTCTGATAAATGGTGAAATGGCACACAGACAATGGCAGGCCAAAAGATTAATGAATAAGTATAGAAACTGAGGGGTCTATAAATGGCCATATGTTTAGAACTTAGACACATTATTAACCATGTCTTTTCCTCCGGACCGTGATTGTAGACATGTAGTGATGGATGTTTGTAATGGATAAGGATAAAGGGAGGAAGGAAGGCTGTTGATTGCAACTTCACTTCCACCTTGTCACGCTTTCGCCGATGAAAACATTGTTTTTATTAGCCCTGTTAGATTGCAGTTTACCAAATGGCAAACACACACAGCATGCTTTATTGTGAATTTTTGAGCATGGAAACCGTCAGGTCCGGAAACATTAAGGAGATGCAACCAGGTGCCATAAAGATAGATGGAGACAGCGAACATACGCATGAGAGTAGAAATGTGGGGAGAACAGGAAGGTGGGCAGGAGTGCTTGCACAGTAAAATAACTGTGTATTCTTCTGCTGCTCCAGGTGCTATCTATTAGAAAATATATAGCCAAATGATTTTTTATGCATGAACAGTTTGGCCATGGAAGGCATTAACAAAGGACATGATCAGCGCTAAAATGTTTGACATCCTGAACAGCAATCAATAGAAGGCCAGCTTAGTGCACTTGAGCATCATTCCCACCTTGGTCCTAAATATCCACCAGCAATACAGCACGTTAGATCCATATATGCATTTTCAGGCACACTCTGGCACACTCTGGAGCACTCTGGCGCACTCTGGCACACTCTGATGCACTGCTGGACATATCTCTTAATGCCTGTTCAATTACATTGTTACAATGCAAAAGGAAGCAACCATTTACTTGACTTGTATGGAGAAGCACAATGGACCTATGCCTTTGTTAGATTACCTAAAACATCTAAAGCCTCTTGGTGCAGGGTAAACTGTTCCAACTAAAGCATAACCAAGAGTTTTCATAGCATTTAGAGTAAGATTTCTTTGTTTATATATATACTGCTCTAACTCAACCTAGTTATTTCATAACTAAGTTATGACTTTCCACAAAATGTCTTTTCTATCGATTTGTAACCTGGTGGAAATTTTATGCTGCACTTAAACATTGCAGATTTACTGTGTTACTGTCTGCTGTTATGATAAAAAAGTGTTTGATCGATAAGGCCAGAGAGAGAAACTGCATAGAGGCTATGCAGGGAGAAAAACAAAGGCAACTATTTACAATAGAAAATTTATCATCCTCTAAACTGCAGATTTCAAAAACCAGACATCGCACAATCATCCCCCACATCTCTCTCTCTCTCTCTCTCTCTCTCTCTCTCTCAATTCCCCTGACTCCCGCCAACAAAGATCAATAAGCTATCGATCAACTCGCTCCATTTCCATTTTATCCCTGTGACAAAGGAGCCAGGGATCCTTAGAAAAAAAGAGTATGCTTTTTTGACTCATTTCACATTTTTTTCAAAATTAAGACCATACATGCAATATTTCCTTAAAGTACAAAACTCAAAATGATCACTCTTAAGCTCTGTGTTCTGTCTTATCCCATATAAATACATACAAACATTGTGAATGCTATAGGCAAAATCAATGCTGAGAAAGAAAGGGAATGTTTAAAGGTTTTTTAGTATACAGACAGAGAAAATTGATTTGTTTGAAAGGAAGCCCAGTATTGGCCCAGTATCAGAACTTTGCAGTCCTATGTTTAATTGCTGAGTTCTAGCGGTCACTGCTTATTGTGTAGACAGATACACAACTCTATACACTACTGTTCAAGCAGAATTGTGTTGGTAGTGAGATTTTGATTTACTTTCCCTGCCTCCACTGATGCTCACCATCATACCATTGTCTATTTAATCTTACTTTACCTCTCACTGGCTGAGGAGCCAATGATTCATTCACTGGACTGCTGTCTCAGGGAGAGGTTATTCTAATAAAGCCCCATAATAATATTAATTTGATATTAATCCCAATAATAATATTCTCAGAAAAGATCACATCACACTGCATATTTTGTCTTGCTTTGGTCAATACGATACCAAAGCAAGAAAAGCACTTGGGCTTTAGTCCAAGCAAATAATAGAGATGAAAAAGTGACCAACAAGTGGTAGGAGTGTGTGTTTATGGGGAGTTGAGTGCTAATTCCTACTTGGAGTTTAAATAAAGTTTGGCACTGGATAAAAGCGATTAAGGGAGAAATCAGACAAGCCATGCTGTGTAGGACAAGAGCTGATTGCTGGGAGGTGAGTGAGAGGATCAATATCCAGTCAATTCACTCAACACTACTTGGTGCGGGGAATGCATGTGTGTGAGTGTGTTGCTATCAATAGGCTGTTGGACATCTGTTTGGGCTAGTGGAGATTGAATCAGATAGAGCTTGCAACATGATCAATTAGAAACACCATGGTGCATAGCTGCAGACTTGTGAATATAAACACAATGAAGTAAAGATAATAAGGTGAGGACAAGAGGACAGATTTTTTCAAAGAACCGTCAAAACATGAATTGTTGGAGAATTTTGTCCTATTTTTTGACAAGTACATTGGCACTTTAAGCTCTCAGACACACCTCGTCCTCTCCCTCAGTCTCTCTCTTTATCTTTCTTTTCCTTTCTCTCTCCTTTCTCTGGAATTGATCGACTGGGTCTCCTCAATCCATCTCTCCCTCTGTCTCCTAGCAACAAGAGCTTTATCGAGTGTGGTGGAGGTTGATTTTTTTCCCCTTTCTCTCCCAGTCTAACGCTAAGTATTTGGCACACACACACACACACACACACACACACACACACACACACACACACACACACACACACACACACACACACAC
>JAQQZX010000007.1:1522778-1550378 GCA_030068355.1 Notoglanidium maculatum | reverse complement strand
AGGAAACCCACGCATGCACAGGGAGAACATGCAAACTCCACACAGAAAGGCACCCTGGGTGATCCGGGGATCGAACCACTAGCTAACCACTGCACCACCGTGCCGCCAGGGTGGAACCCATATTGTTAAATTAAACTACATTTTTCAGTGAATATTGTGAACTCAGAAATATTTAATGAAGAAATATAATGCTGTTACATGGTGCAGAAAACCTGCTTCATCATTTTGTTACCACTACATTGGACTATTGTAATGGCGTGCTCTCTGGATGTTCCAGCAGGTGCATAAACATGCTCCAGTTAGTCCATTTTGTTCATGGACATAGAGATCTGTGATAAATCTTGATGCTGGGGCCACTCCCACCACTCACTCTCACATGATCACGCGGGGTTTTTGATGGTGGAGCAGCAGGATGCTCCCTTTTAGTTAGGTTTTATAGTTAGAGCTGCCAGAGTCCCCACTTGCACTTTCTCATAATGTACACCCTTTTACACCACTGTAAGATAAGCCTTCTACTGCTCTGGCTCCTCTCACCCGCTGTCCTGCCTGATTCATTCTGATACTCTCCTTCTGCATTCTACTCAGCTTCTGCATTTGTGACTCACTCTACATATAGTTTATGCCCAAATCTTGTCCTTGTCTTCAGTGTATACTGTACGTAAGAACTGGTACTGTAATCATATAAGAATATGTTATACAGTTGTAGAATAACAATTGCTATTTATAATCCCACTATTTAGTGTCACCCAGGAGAGGACAGGTTCCTTCTAAAGTCTGTTTCCGCTCAAGTTTTATTCCTCATGTGGTCTCAGGGACTTTTTCTTTCCACTGTCACCTTTGGGTAGTTCATTCAGCTACAGTCATGGGAAAAAGAAAGTACACTCTCCTTCAATCTTCTACGTTTATTTATCAGGGCATAAATAACAATTGTGTGGTCCTCACCAACTTCTATAAACAAATAACCTCAGGTGACAAAGAAAATCAACATCCATAACAGCCTAATTAGGAGCCTGGTGTCACTTATGAAATGCACAAGATTAGTTAATCTACAAGAAGTGTGACTACCTGTGTAAAAGCAGAACTTTTGGCAGTTTGGTGTTCTGGAGCACTCAGGTATGTATCTACATCATGCAAGAAAAATGGGTGTCAGCCATTACCTCAGAGACGCAATTGTTGGTGCGCACCAATCTGAGTAGGGTTATAAGGCCATGCCCAAACAATTTGAAGTTCATCATTCTACAGAGAAAAGGATTAGTTACAAATGGAAACCTTCAAGACAGTTGTCAATCTAATGCCCAGAGAAATAAAGAACAACACAAGAGCTACATCACGTGATGAACCGGTCTCTGTGAGCACATTAAATGTTTATGTTCAAGACAGCACAAACAGAAAAAGACTGGGCAAGTATGGCTTTTATGGATGGGTGGATAGAAAAAAGCCCCTTCAGTCCAAAAGGAATATGGCAGCACAATTTAGGTTTGCAAAATTGCATCTGAACAAACCAAGTTCTGGAACAATATCCTTTAGACTAATAAGACCTAGGTGGAGATGTTTGGGCATCATGCACAGTGCCATGTTTGAACAAATCAAACATAGCACATCACTACATACACCTCATACCTACATGGTGGTGGAGGGGTGATGATTTGGACATGCCACATTTTGCAGCCACAGAACCTGTGAAACTTGCAGTCATTCAGGAAACTCTATTTAATACCAGAATGTTCTTTAGACAAATGTGAGGACATCTGTCCAGCAGCTTTAGCTGGGCTGAAGTTGGGTCATGCAGCAGGGTAGTGATCCCAAGCACACCAGCAAATCAACATCTGACTAGATAAAGAAGAAAAAATCAAGGTGAAAAAGTCCAGACCTCAACCCCATTGAGATGCTGTAGAGGGATCTGTGCATAAATCAGTGCCCACAAACATCAATGTACTGATGCAATGTTGTAAAGAAGAGTGGGCCAAAATGTCTCCAAAACAATGTAAAAGCCTCATACAGAACTTCTACAGAAAACGTTTACTTGGTAAAGGTGGATGTTTATTGGACATGTTATTGTTATTATATGTGACATGTTATTGGATATATTACAGGGTGTACTTATTTTTTCTCACCTGATTTCTGAATGTTTGTTTACTTTTTGAGAAAATATGACTTACATATTAAAATCAGCTGTTTTTTTTTTTGTTTGTTTGTTTTTGTGCCACCTAAGGTTATTTGTTTGTATTGAAGAAGAGGGTACAAGTGCATCTAAAACAATTAGAATATTATGGAAAAAGTGCAAAATTTTCCATCAGTTATTTAAGAAAGTGAAAATTGAATATATTTTATACTCTAAGACTAAACTAAAATGTGTCAAGCATTTTTTATTTTGTCAAGCTATTTTAATTTTGATAATTATGGCTTACAGTGCAACAAAATATTAGGAAATATTCTAATAATTTGAGATACTGAATTTCTGAATTTCATGAGTTACATGCAAGAGATTAGCATATTTTGAATGGGGAGCCCTGAAAATCGACTTAAGCAAATGCATAACTGGACTCTGAATATGAATAACATTCCCTGTCCAAATATTGATGTAACATTTGGACTTAAGTCACCCTTTACATGGCCAATTGTAAGCATTCATGTTCAAAATGTTACAGCTTGTACTGTTTCACTATTTGCTCTTTCAGATTCACTGTTTTTGGCTGTCTAACTTCTGTTGTTGGCTTGGTACAGAAGCCCTCATTATTTTACTTCATAGTACATTGTCTGGACATGGAAAATGAGAGGAGTAACAGGGTGGCACTAACCATCTCTCCATTCACTCATGACAGTGTGACACAGTGCCAGGGCAGAGAAGAATTCTTTGCTCTCAGGACAGCTCTGTCCCTGCAAACAATCAACCAGCCGCTGGTCAGAAAAGGGCAGACCACCACATGAAAAGCAGTTCCAGCTCAGGTCCAATGGCTGCACAGAAGAGCAGATAGATATATGTACAATCAGCTCCAGATTTGTTGGTAAAAACATCCACCCATCTATCAATCCATCCAAGCTAATCTATTGCAGGGCACAGAGACAAACATCCATTCACACTCACACCTAAGGGTAATTTAGAGTATCCAATTGGCCTACACTGCATGTCTTTGGGCTGTGGGAAGAAACCAGAGCACCCAGAGGAAACTCATGCAAGCACAGGGAGGACCTGCAATTGTGATTTTCATTTAAAAATCTCCTGGTCCTCCATGTAGTCCATGAAAAGCACTATTTTTGTTCCGTCTGACCACAGAACCCCATTATTGGCAAACTGTGCATAGCCTCTAGTGAACTCCAGACATTTATATGTGGATAAATGTAATTATTTTTCCATTACATATCCAAAATTATGTAACATGTTTAATTATACAGTATATTAATTAAAATAATAATTTGATGGCAAGGACACCATTTTATTTTAGATTAGAAATTTGGTGACGTGGTGAATACTAATTCAAATCTCCAACCGTTATCGCTGAAGAAATCTTTGCCTTTCTAAACATCCTCCTCTCAATGTCTGAGAGCAAAGTACTTTCATATCAGCCTCCAGGCAGGTTAAATACAGCTCTGTCTGTTTTATACTCCTTAATTATTGTCCTAATAATGGATATTTTCTGGTATATAGTTATTTTTTATATCCAATGCCTGATTTATGGAGGTAAACATACTTTTATCTCATTTCATGTGACTTTCTCTTTGTTTATTCTCTAGTCTTCACTATGTTGATAAATGGCTAAAAGAATTTTGCCTTTGCGTCATGATATATTCATACTCCAGTGATACAGGAAGTCATGGATGACCGCTAAAGAGTTCCTAAATACTCAAGTGAACTTTTATCATGAAAAATATAAGTAGGAACATGATTTTTTAACATTTGGTTTATTCGAATTTATATCCACGACAATAATTGTGATATGGTTTTGTTAAAAATATTATAATGATACTGGTAAGGGTTAAAGGTTAATGGTAAGTTGGTTTTTTCTAATAAAATTGCTTCAGATAATTGACATAAAAGACATTTTAATAACCTTTTACCTATCTTTATCAAGGGTGCAGTAATTCAGAAGCTCACTCTAGATTATGCAAAGTAAAAACAAAACATCTATTTACACTGTTGTTTTCATTTCATTTTGGATCTCACCTGTGAATTAGCCGCCAAATCTCCTGTGTCAGAAACATATACATTCATGTTTATTAATCCATAAATAAAATCTTATAACCAACATAAATATGCTGCTGGTCTGGGGCTACATTTCAGTACACATCACTGCAAAAGGCAAAACCTTTTTAAACTTTACTTTAATAAAATTATGCATAATCTTTAAAGATCCAATTAGATGGTACTGAGATGATAATTGGACAAAAATAGTAGTACACAGACCGTAAATCTGGCCAGCAATGCAGCATTGGCGAAACAGAAGGTGGTTCTGTGTGAGAGTACCCGTCTTATCAGTAAGCAGGTGGCCCACCTGACCCAGTTCTTCAGTCAAAGATGTAGTTTGGGCCTGTGCAGGACTGTTGCTCTCCTCCCAGTACATCACAATATCCCAACCAATCAGGATGCATTGTACCACATGGATCAGCTCAAACCTCAACACACAAAGCATCATAAATCAACCTAGGGTTAAATATTTCAAGTTGAATTACTTAAAAAGCCCTTATTAGAGAAGTTAAGTCAGTTTAATGGAATATATATTTACTATATGTATAAGACATACTATATGTAAATATATATATTTAGAAGCTTTACGAGATGTAGAGGGAGAGGGGCATTGCAGGGCTTAGCACTACAATATATCCCCAGAAGGTAAGGAAGCCCCAGTAGGCAGCCTTGTTATTGCCATCTATAGCAGAGAGGACTTCGATATTTGGTGAAACCAAATGCTCAAAGAGTGCACATCCCACAGCCAGGAGTAGAGCAATAATCAGCATTGAGAGGACAATCTAAAAACAAAACATACAAAACTTTTCTTAGAGTGATTCATATTGCAATAATTAAACATTTTATGTGTCAAAGACTAATAAGAGATCAATTACAAATCAAGACCTAGGAACAATAAGGGTGTTTCTTATATTTTTGGCAAATAAAATGGGCACAATATGGAAATATTACATACCACTGAATATATATTATGCAAGACATGTTATACCAGAATATAGTTTAAAAGTGCAAAGAACTATAAAGTTGAAAGATTTTATCTGCTTTGAAGTTTACAACTTCATGGTTCAATTCCAAGGTCTCAGAATGTGTTTTGCTATCAACAAATATACATTTCTGAGCTTGCTTTTTGTAATTGTTATGTAAATTATGTACAAAGATTTGTACAAATACAATGCTTCTTAAGGTCACAAAGGCTTACAGCTTGCTGTTGACACAAGAAATCATGCCGTGCCCATGTCACTTGACCTCTGTACCACATTTGCCTCTGTGGACCACAGTATACTTATCGCTTGGTTAGAACAGTCTATAGGTTCACAGGTGTCCCTCAAATGGTTTAACTCCTACCTTAAGCATAAGACATTCTCAGTAAATTCTGGTCATCTTTCTCTGCTCCTATGACTTGAAGATTAGATAAGATGAAGACTTCATCTTAGGGCCCATTCTTTTCTCTCTTTATCTGATCCCTTTAGGGAACATCATCCAGAATCCTTTCATTGTGATGTAAATGACATTCAGCTTCATCTTCCCTTAAAACCCTGTTAAAGCTGCTCTTTACCCTGTGATAGCTTTTCTCACCAACCACCTTGAGGGTTATTAGATGGCTTACAATTTGCTCCAGTTTAATGAGGTTAAATACAGAATATGGCCAAACATTTGTGGACACAACTATTCTGGGAAGGCTTTGCACTAGATTTAAAATGTGGCTGTAGGGATTTGTGCCTATTCAGCCACAACAGTACAAGAGGTAGGGCACTGATGTCAGGCAAGAAGATCTGGCATGCAGTTGACATTCCAATTCATTCCAAAGGTGTTCAGTGGGGTTGAGGTCAGGGCTCTCTGTAGGCCACTCAAATTCTTCCACACCAACATTGGCAAACCATGTCTTCATGGACCTCACTTTGTGCACAGGAGAATTATCATGCTGGAAAAGGTTTGGGCCATTTATGCTCTAGTTAAGGGAAATCTTCATGCTTCAGCATACAGACACATGCTACACAATTCTGTGGTTCCAGCTTCATGACAACAGCTTGCGGAAGACACACATGTCTCTGTGATGGTCAGATGACCACATTCTTTTGGCCATATAGTGTAAATCTTACTTAATCTAAATCATAAAGAAATCTTTTAATGACAATGAAATGGTATTAGTTTATATACTGTTAATATGCATGGTGCTGTCATCTGCTGCAGCAAGGTTTCTGGTATTTTTTAACTGTCATCATAAAATGAGCACTGTTTTTAATAACTTAGCCAGTAAGACTAACAATGTTAGTAAACCCTAACAATATTGCTGAGTCTGATATGCTCATACCAGCACAACATACTATGTAAGTATCACTGCTGTGCTACGAATGAACCACCGCCTATCATCTGGTAAACGATATTCCAATTCATAACTGTACATAATAGCACCTGGGTTAGAGTCAGTAAATAAGGGCAATAAAAACCTATAAGTTGACCTTTGATGGTACAGTATGTTAGCCTAATAAAATGTCCAGTATGTGTATATAATATACATTTGAAAAGTAATAAGCCTTTGCCCAAACTTACCATCCCTACCACTTTGTTAAGAAACTTCTCCACCTTTGTCTTCTTGATTTTCAGACTCCCACTGTTCCTGAGAATCTTACTGTCAGAGCCTGGGATATAATTAAAGACAATGTTGTTTTCTTTTTTTGTTCCTTTTTTTTTTTAAATCCTAATGTTCAAAGAGAAAATACAGTACCAGGCAAACGTTGGGACACATTTTCTAATTCTTTCTTTCTTTCTAAAAATAATGTTTTTTTTCTTTATTTTCATTGCTTAAAAAGGCACCTCATGTATTACAGTAGTGATGGACCATCATTTGTCCTTACTTACTTGAGCGGTTCTTGACACTATATGGATTACTACAGTTGCCGAATATGGCTATTTACCGTATACCAACACTACCTCGACACAACACAACTGATGGTCTCAAGCGCATTAAGAAGGCAAGAAATTCCTCTAATTACCTTTGGACAAGTACACCTGTTTATTGAAAAGCATTCCAGGTGACTACCTCATGACGCTGATTAGATAATGATAATGTAAATAGTGTGCACAGTTGTCATCAAGGTAAACGGTTGCTACTTTGAAGAATCTAAAATATGAAACATTTTGGGTTTTTTTTGGTTTTTAAACACTTTTTTTGATCACCACATAATTCCATAAGTGCCATATGTATTATTCCACAGTTTGATGTCTTTATTATTGTGCTACAATGTAGAACAGTCAAAATAAAGAAAAACCTATATATGTATAGTAGGTGTGTCCAAACCTTTGACTGGTACTTGTAATGTTATAATCTTCGGGTGCCGTGCTTGCATGACTGAAAAAATCTTTTGCACAATAATGCATATGAGTATCTGGACTATTAAATAGGTGTGTAAACCTGTGTAAATTGCAAGGCCATATACAGAGTCAGTGTTGCGCAGTACAGTTTCCCGGAGCAGTATGTGATTGTTGTCCAGTATATAACACTGTCCCTGCCAGTGTAACTCCCCTCTGAAAGAGTACAGGTGACTGTTTGGCTCCTCACACCAAACAACCCCTGAGAAAGAGAGAAACATGTTTTATAGATTTACAAGTTTTATAAATGTTCATGTTTTGTAGACTTACAGAAAGTGGTGGATTCTGACTGGCATATGTATTACTTTTTTCAATTCATTACAAACAAAAAAGATGGTGTAGTGGTTAAAACATATAATAAAAAAACAATAAAAACATATAATTAAATCCACATACACAAACAAAAAGTGCAGTGTAAAACCTGCCAACAAAAGGACCAAATCCTTTCATCCTATCAAATTTAATGAACTGGCTTCCTTCTTAGAGCAGCCTGCAGCCTCTCATGCTACACAAGAAAGTCAGAAGACAAATTCCTGTTGTATGCAGACTAACTGCTCCTGCTGTCCCCCAGTGTTCCACATCTGCAACAGAACCTGGACCTGCTGCAGCAAGACTGTCAGACCTGGGCCCTGACAGTAAGACTCAAAAACAACAAAACTCTCTTATTCCAAAATTAGCCAGATCTCAAGGATACATCCATCTTCATAAGCATAGGGACACAAACTGTGTGTGGTTATTGGATGTTTAAATGTGAAATATTTTCAGAGTTTAATTATGTTTACAAGTTAATTATGATCATATCACTACAATGTTTTTTTTAATTACTTTAACATTAAATTAACTTGGAAGTCCCTTGAGATTAAAATCTCTTTTTTGAGGGAGACCTGCCCAAGAAAGCACACTATTAGGAAATCAAGCATAACAAAAGCAGACCAAAACAGAGAATACAGTAAATTTAAATGTAAAAGATTTCCACAAATATTTTCCCTATGGTTGGTGAACCCAAAACCCTATAGGGTGAGTAAGAAGCATGAACCCCCATTAAGACATCCATCTATCCATCCATTATCTGTACCACTTATATGTCAGTGTTAAGGGGATGGTGGAGACAATCCACCCTTGTCCCTTGTCAGGTCACCAATCTATCGCAGAGCTAACACAGAGAGACAAACAACCATTCACACACCCATTCACACCTATGGGTAATGTAGAGTAACCAGTTAACCTAATCTTCATGTCTTTGGACTGTGGGGGACAATTATCTCAGTTATAATATCTAAATAAGGTGAATACAGGTAAAGTGGGACACTTCCTGATCAGTTACATTTTGTGTCATTTTGAGTTATGATCCAAATGGCATAAATGTCAGAGCAATTGAATTATATATACACATAAAGATAAAGATGAGTAAATTTCAGTGTCCCATTTTTCCTGTATTGTCTTCCTCTGAGCTGTTCCCTGCTGTGTCTGCCAGTGATGGAGAGGAACTTCCCAACTGTCTACTACAACACAGTGCATGTGCACCACCACTGTCGTTGTACCCAGACACTCAAATGGTGCAATGCATCATATATATAGTTTATTGGTAAATTCAAATGTTTTCATATATCGCAGCAGATGAGGATGTTTTCATTACAGGTTACGTAAGTCATCTAAATAAAATAAATGCCATACAGTCTGTGAAAAAGTAGTATTGGAGGCAATACTTGAGAAGTAGTATTGCTCTGGCAATACTGATAGCATAGGCCATGGCTCAAATTACTCTAACAAAATTTCATCTAGTGGGGAATACACACACAGGAAATTTTATACACAGTCTCCTAAGCACTTCCTTCGAGTATACAAAAACATAAAACACTGACTACAGAGCTGAATCAAGCCAGTTTTCACAACTACTCAAAATTCAAATAAGAAATAAGTTATTAAATAAGTTAAATACTGCCTCCATATAAAGAACAATGAGCTGCACTCATACCACTTTAAAGCCCTATAATGTGAAGAGCCATAACTGTCAAGTCTTACAGTTAACATGTATATTTACTTTACAGGTAGGTTAACAGATATGCAAGAGATGAACATAGTACAGAGTCTCCTCACTGAGCTGGTCCTAATCCTCAGTACACTGCATTAACAAACACTGAGAATGCACTAAAAACCCTAACATTACAATGATCAGCAACAGCCTAAACTCGACGTAGTTCTATATGAGGCTATGGATGAGCCAAACCTGAGTAAAATGCAGTGCTATCTGACCATAAAGTCACAGTACACTGTGGCACATTACCTGAGCACAGTGACTGACAACACAGAACCACACTGACAGACTCAGTACACATAGAAGCTCCCTACAGAGCAGAGTGTACACAGAGAGTGAGAGAGAGTTAAACAGGAAAGAAACAAGGAAAATATATTTAGTTGTTCTGAAAATTAATAATACACTTGTTTCATCCACCTATAATGACTAATGATCTAACCATCAAAAAACTGGAGAAGCTCTTCCACTGGACCACTTGTAAGTTCATTGTGGGTGATAGTCAGAGCCTGGCGAAATTTCAGGTTGGTTTCTCTGCAAACAAATCAGGAGACAGGAGTCATGTATTAACACCATACTTGGCTAGAAGTTAAAAAATCAAAGTATTATTTTACTCCTCCTAAAATGCAGGGGCGATGTTTCACACATAGATAATTACTTCTTATACATGTGCACAGAGATATTGAAACATTGCCACAGTCATATAGTGACTGTGTGATGTAGTATTTGCTATAAAGTACCATCACCAATGGCTATGTCTGTAATAACTTCTGTGTGTCTCCCAAAGCTGCCGATAGTCCATATGACTGTAAACCAGCAGTTGAATCACAATATTCATTGTCAGCTCTAGCATGGTCTACAACCAGCTTGCATACTTTGTTGGCAAGCTTTTAACAGGCCATGGCAGCCACCCTCAAAATGGTGGCGGCTCAGGTTGGACTGGCCAGAACAAAATGGTGTTCACAAGATGCATGCAGGCAGCTCTGTTGCCACTGATGGCCAGATACATAATGATACTGCTGCACCTGAACAACTGACTTGTGTATTCGGCATAGGGTAGTCTGCTTAGGGCTATTGAAGTTCACATACAGTGGGTATGTGAAGCCCCAGTGTGAGGACTGAACAAATCCACCAGCTAGAACTGAGAACTAGCACTCAAATTTTTCTTTTTGGTTCTGAGACACTGCCACATTCTGGTTCATTTGGACCGTGTCTGGATGGTCAGATATATCAGTCACAAGGGTGGTCAAGCAGCTAGAACTGAGAAGTAGCACTAAGATTGTTTTTGGTCCTGAGACACCACTTCATACTGGTTAATTTGGACAGTGTCTGGATGGTCTGATACATCACTTACCATGGTACTCTATGAAGTCTTACACCTCTGTTTCATCTAACATGTTTCTGTCTCTGTTTCTGCTACTAACTCTGTTATTGTGTTTTCACAGGCATGTGAGGACTTGTTTTTTTTTTTTTACTGTGGTCTCACTAATGTACAGAATGACTTTCTCAGCTTTCTCATCAGTTAGAATTGTTGTCCCAGTTGCATGGGATTATTTGGCACACTCAGCCTTGTTACTTGCATCTGTGGACTTGGCCTCTGAGAGGAAAGCTCAGGCTGAGGACTTTGAGCCAAGTGGGCAAGAGATTATTTGAATGGAAGAACCTGTATTGCACAGGCCTTGCGAATTCTCAGGTAGAAACTGTTCCCTGAATGGTGTACATTCCATCATATAGACTGTCAAGTGCCTAAAGTACTTGCCTTTCTGCAGGGAAGGCTAGACAATGGAAAGCCTCCACCTACATTGAAAGTGTTTTTACAGCATACAGCAATACTATGGATGGTGTCTCCCTGGGGGCTCATAAAATTATCAGAGCCTTTCTAGAAGGAGTAAGGAGTCTTTCCCCCACCACACTTCCCCAGGAGCCAGCTTAGGATCTCACCCTTGGAATCTCATAAGATAGCTAAGGATTTTCTTCCTTGAATCGCCTTAGGACTACAATTACAATTGTAATTTTGCATTCAAATCTCCATCATTGAACATTTGATAACTTCAAAATAGAAAAAAACAAAATAGACTTCAAAAATGAGTTTCTTGCTCATATTCATAAGTGGCATATAAGCTCATAAGTCACTGGTTTCACTATTGCACTTTTTGACTATATAGTTATAGAAAGGAAATTATTTACAATAACACTATCTGGTGTCACCCAGATGAGGATAGGTTCCTTGTTGAGACTTGTTCCTATTCAGTCAGGGCTGGGGTGAGTGTGGCAGTGGCTGATGAGGCTGATCCTTGAACAGAAGATTCTTTTGTAGTATGGACAAGGCAGCAGGGTTGAAGAGTCTGGGTTAGTGTAGGTGATGCCCTCCATGGCCTCTCTCACCGAACCCTACACCTGTGCTGTCTGGATTCGCTGCTGCTCATAAGCTGCTGCACCCTTGGTGTTGGCATTGCTCCAGGCTTGTCTGTATTGTGCAAGTGACTCCCATGATGTGTGGTTGATATTGAAGTCCTTGAATGAGGATTTCAGTGTGCCCTCGAAGTGCTGCCTTTGGCAACCACAGGACCATGTGCCAGGCATCAGCTCACCATAGAGATTACCTTTGGGGAGTCTGTCATCAGGCATTCTTGTAATTTGTCTAGCCCAGCAAAGCTGGGACTGTCGCTACAGTATGAAAGTCCTTGGCATGCTAGCTCGGCTAAAAACCTCAGTGTCTGGTATCTTGTCTTGAAACCGAATGTTGAGGAGTTTATGCAGGCAGTAGCAAAGGAATCTGTTGAGCTTTTTTGCATGACACTGGTACACAGTCCATGTCTCAAATCAATACACAATACAGCATAGTGGACAGGACAATTGCATTTTATACCTTCAGCATAGTTAGCAACCATACTTAACTACAGTTGCACTTCCATGCAAATGTCCACAGTCTTCTGAAGGACATGCTGGTCTTGTCCTAGTATCAATCCTGGTGTCTGTTTTATCACCTATATTCAGTTTAGTGCAAACAGGAAGTCATGCAGTCTATTGATGTGGAGATTGTTTTTTTCCTGAAATTGATGAAGCTTGATTAGTTTGTCATCCATGACATACTTGATGTCAATGCAAGTGATGACATCATGGTATGCATCATTGAGCATGGCAGGACTATGCTGAAGAGGGTTGATGCCATGCTTTATGCAGTGGTAACAGAGGACTCACCATCAAACACAAGTTCCTGCGTGCCATCGTGGAACTGGCACACCATCTGGATAAACCTTTCTGGGTTCAACACAACCCCTTGCCAGGTTGTGTAGACTGTGCCCACAATATCATTAAAATCAACTAGTATGTTCAGTTTGTCAGACAACTGTATTTGTTTGTCAGGGCAAGATCTGAGTAGAACTTCATCTTGACTTTCTCTGGTTTGGTCATTGTGGAGGCATAAGCACTGTCAATTGTAGCTTGTTTTCTGCCTTTTAGTAGGCGCTACAGTACCATTAAGCAACATTGAACCACTTGAGGAGACTATTTAGTGTTCTTACCAACCTGTCCTTGATTGTAAAGCCTATACCAGCTTCCTTGTGATCTTCTTTGACTCTGCCACTCCAAAAGAATGTATAGCCTGTTCCAGCTTCCTTCAGCTGACACTCTTCTGCAAGCCGTGTTTCACTGAGTGCAGTAAGATCTACTCCATAACATGCCAGCTCTTGGCCCATGAGCGCAGTCCTTCTCTCTGGTATGCTTGACTGGTTGGTGTCCAGCAGAGTCCAAACATTCCAAGTTACAAAGGTGATAGATGTCATGTTGACCTCGACATTTTTTTTGTTTCTACTACTGAGGTAGGACATCCTGCCAAGTACAGTAAACCAGCCAATCTAGGTTGAAGCAGGCAATATTTAAGGTACCTTTTCTGCCTCAGGCTGTGGAGGTGAGCAGTGCTTGTCCTAAATGGGACTGCTCAGTCACTCAGATGGCTGCTAGGTTTTACTGCTGCTTTGGGTTCAATGAAGGGTGCATCTGTGCACCTTTGTGATTACAGCTTCCATAGTGTCCACACCTGTTGCTTTATCACTGGCCCACTGTCACAGGACTTTGGTATACAAGGCTAAGACTGAAGATGACTTGCTTTTGACTTAAATAAAAGTGAGTAAAGTGAGGGAGAGTTGCACAACATCAACCTCACTGTCTCTTCCCAGATCCCACCTGGATCCAGTGGCAGGACAAAGTTGAGACAGCTGGAGGATGGATAGGGTGTGGTGGGTAACCAGGACATCTTGTGCACTTCTTTATGCACTACACAGCACATTGCTGGCACCATTTGTGAGCCCTTTGAGCCAGTAATTGGCTTAGTCCATGCAAACAGTGGCATCAGGCTGCTATTTAACCCATAGCTGGGCTAGTGGTTGATGAGGTGCTAATGGGCCTGTGCTCTCATTTTTAGGGCCCAAGTCAAGTGAAGTCAAGTGACTTTTATTGTCATTTCAATCATATACAGGTGATACAGTACATAGTGAAATGAAACAATGTTCCTTCATGACCATGGTGCTGCATATAAGACTGCTCATCAGAGCTTCTTCAGAGCTTCGTCAGAACTTCTCTGTCAGAGACAGCTTGTTGACTCTGTCCATTAGCTTCCGCACCTTCTATCTGCATGCTGTCTCTTTGTTCTTGGTGAATAGGCCCACCATGGTTGTGTCATCAGTGAACTTGTTGATGTGATTTGAACTGTTCATTGCTGCACAGTCATGAGTCAGCAGAGTGAACAGTAGTGGACTGAGCACACAGTGAGCTACAATGTTCAGTGTGGTGGTGCTGGAGATGCTGCTCCCAATCTGGACTGTATGAGGTCTCTCAGTCAGGAATTCCAGGATCCAGTAACATATAGAGGTGTTCAGGCCCAGCAGGCTCAGCTTCCCAACCAGGTGCTGAGGAAAGATTGTGGTGAATACTGAATTTAAGTCAATGAACAGCATTCGTATATGCATGTCCTTATTGTCCAGGTGGGTGAGGGACAGGGTGTAGCCATGGCATTGTCTGTTGAGCAGTTGGGATGTTAGGTGAACTGCAGGGGGTCCAGTATGGGAAACAGCAGGGTCTTGATGTGCCTCATAACGAGCCTCTTGATGCACCTCATGATTATGGGTGTGACTGCAATTCAACAGTTGTCATTGAGGCAGGACATTAAGGACTGGGATGGGAACAATGATGGTGGCCTTGAAGCACATTGGAACAACAGCAGTGCTCATGGAGATGTTAAAGATGTCAGTGAAGACATCTGACATCTGGTCTACACATTCTCTGAGAACTTTCCCAGGGATGTTATCTGGTCCAGGATCCTTCCGTGGATTAACTCTATGAAGAGTTTTCCTCACATCAGCTGTGGTCAGACAAAGCACCTGGTTGTTGTGAGGGGTGGTTTTCCTCATTACATCATTCTTTACATCAAACCCTATGTAGAAGTTGTTCAGCTCATTTAGTAGGGAGGCAGCACTATCACTGGCAGGTGTTATCATCCTGTAGTTGGTGATGGCATGGATACACTGGCACATGCACCACATGTTGCCACTGTCCTGGAATTGGCTGTGGGTTTTTTGGCCATGTACACAATTTGCTGTTCTGATGGGCCAAGAGTTTGGCCCTCACCGTTCTTAGGGCTACCTTTTTGCCTGTTCTGAAGACAGAGCCTCAGGTCTTCAGCCGCTCACGTACATCTGCAATCATCCACACCTTCTTTTTGGAGCATGTTGTGATGGCTTTTGAGACAATTACATCATCAGTGCACTTGCTGGTAACAGGCAACATATGATGTGTACTCCTCCAATTTGGTGCCATCACCATTGGCTGCAGCCTCCCTGAACATATGTCAATCAGTGTACTCAACACAATCCTGAAGAGCAGAGATGGCTCCCGCTGGCCAGGTTCTCACTTACTTCCAACCAGTTCGGAGTGTCTGATGAGCAGTCTGTATGCTGACAGAGATCTGGTCTGAGTAGCCAAGGTGGGGGTGGGGCTCTTCCCGGTACGCACCAGGAATATTTGTGTAAACAAGATCAACTGCATTTGCCCCTCTTGTTGCAAAGTCCACATACTGAAGGAATTTCAGGTGTGCTGATTCGGAATTTGCATGGTTGAAATCTCCAGCGATAAACAGTCCATCAGGGTGTGCATTTTGCAGTTTAGCAAAAATAGCCCTGTACAACTGACAGAGAGCCTCCTTAGCATTAAGCTTTTGAAACATTAGCGCAAGACAGGTTTTGGATGATCCTTATGTTAGAGCAGTGCTCTGATGTCCATATTCTGTAGGAGATGTGCTAAAAAACAAAATAGCACAAGATAGTACCATTTGGGATCTGGAGAGGCTGCTGCATGCTACTGCCATGCCACCATCTAGGATGGCCATTCTTGAACCATATTTGAAAAGTGAAGAGTACATGATCCAAAAACATATCTGAGCTACAGACAGCTGTACAGCTGTTCCTTACAGCTGAATGCAAAATAAAGTGCCCTGTGCTTCAGACACATGCCTTTTGAAAGTGACACCAGTAGGTCTGCCACTGTTGCTTTTTTTTTTTTTTTTTTTTTACACCAAATTGGGCTTGTTTTGAAGAAACAAATCAGAAATGCATGTGCACCACTATGAACTTATTCCTTATATATTCCTACAGAAAAAGAAGAAAAACATTAACCCCTTTTCCAATGGGAAAAACTCCTTTTTGTCCTTTTTAAGTTAGAGGTCAGGATGTAAGTTTTGCTGAACCTGGCAACGCTGTACTCCAGCACAGAATGTTAATGTTTAATTAGCTATGATTAATTTTCTAATGCATAGCTTTAGTATTGTTATATGCTGCTAAGTGTCTGAATGGATCACAAACGGTTTGCATCACTCAAAAAGGGAAGTCTAAGGCACATACTCAGACAGTGTTAATTTTTGATGTATTGAAAATGTATCATATTGAGACACCATAATATCTTATCAAATTTGAATTTTGTGTATTGTTAAATCTCTCCTAGTTATCTTTGTAACTTTGTTTCTACAAACACAACAAAACACAAAGAGACAGCCACTGATTGAGTTAGGTATTTTGCAGCAAATACTGTCATTTATTACCACGTGACTTTGTGGTCAAGTTTGTGGGCCCGATTCTCCCATTCGTGCATAAGTCAGATTCTGTGCGTGAATGAATGAAGCCTCATGAATGAAGGCTGTTTATTTAAAATAGAAGTAGACTGAGTCACACCTTCGATTATTTTGGCTGTTGGTAAAACTTGGAACATGGACTTTGGCATTTCCATGCTAATGTCACTGAAATCCATTCAAAGCATAAACCAGACTCTGATTTTGGAAATAAACGCTAAAGGTGGAGCTCAGCTGTAGACAATCACCTCAAAGGGAGGCAGTTGTTCCCATGTAGGCCTATGATATAAACCAATTTAAAAAAATGAATATATAAGAAACAACACGTATGCTGTGTCTATGTGTATAAAGACATGTTTGACGTGTGGAGATTCATTAATAAACTTACAATTTGATGAGGACCAATAAAGAACGGACCCCTGCTCATGACACGAAAAAAATGATAAAAACCTGGCCACTATGTAAAAAAAACTAGGGAATTTTTTATTACTTTTGGAAGGTCGTGGTTTTCTGCATTAATTTGTAATAAAATGTAGATCTGATCCTCATCTAAGTCAATGGAATTGACAAATATAATATGCCTAAAATAGTAACACAAAAAAATTCTGATCTTTCATGTCTTTATTGAGAAAAACCATTAAAAAAATAGCTCATAGTGCTAGTGGAAAAAGTCGGTGATCCATTGAGTTAATGACCTCAAAAAAGCTAATTGTAGTCAGGTGTTAGCATACCAGGAGTCTTGTTAAGAAAATGAGTTTGGAGGTGTGGACTCGAGCTACTTTGACTTACAAAAACCACTCAAACCTTTGAGTTTGCCACGTGCAAGAGGAATACGCTTATGTGAATCATGCCTCGCCAAAAAGAGCTTTCAGAGGATCTACAATCAAGAATTGTTGATTTACTTAAAGCTGGAAAGGATTTCAAAGTGATTTGAAAGACTTTATAAATACACCAGTCTACAGTTACAGGCAAACGATACACAAATGGAGACACTTTGGGACTGTGGCTGCTCTACCAAGAAGTGGGTGCCCAGTCAAAATGACCCCAAGAGCACAACAAAGACTTATCAATGAGGTAAAGAAACAACCCTGAGTGACAGCCGAAGATTTGAAGGCATCATTAGAACAGGCGAACATTTGTGTTCATGAGTCTACAGTACATGGCTGAGTATACAGCCACTGCTTTCTAAAAAGAACATTGCTGCATGCCTGAAGTTTGCAAAAGAGTATATTAACACTTCACAGCGGTACTGGCAAAATGTTTTGTGGACTGATGAAACTAAGATTGAACTATTTAGAAAGAACAAGCAGCAATACGTCTGGCGTAAAAAAGGCATTGCATATCATCATGAAAACCTCATCCCAACCGTAAAGTATGGTTGAGCAAACATGATTTAGGCCTGCTTTACTGCATCAGGGCCTGGCCAGCTTCCAATCATTGAAGGGAAGATGAATTCCCAAGTGCATCAAAAACTTCTTCAGGATGAAGTGAGAATGTCTGTACATCAGCTGAAACTCTGTAGAAGTTGGGTGATGCAACAGGACAATGACTCAAATCACCGGAGCAAGTCCACAACAGAATGGCTTCAGAAAAACAAAATCCACCTTTTGGAGTGGCCGAGTCAGAGCCCAGACCAGAGCTAAAGCAGTTCTGCCAGTCAGAATGGGCTAAAATTCCCCTTGAACAATGTGCAGGTCTGATCCACAGCTACAGGACATGCCTGGTTGAGGTTATTGCTGCCAGGGGGGGGTCAACCAAGGTATTAATTCCAAGGGTTCACTTACTTTTTCCACTAGCACTCTGAATTTATGTTTTTTCTCAATAAAGACTTGAAAGATGAGAATTCTTTTGTGTTACTATTTCAGGCACAGTATATTTGTCAATACTTTTGACTTGGATGAAAATCATATCACATTTTATGACAAATTAATGCAGAAAACCATGAACTTCCAAAAGTCTCACATACTTTTTCTTGCCACTGTACATGTAATCTATATTTGCTTTTCATGTCATGAGTGGGGCTCTAGAAGCACTGCGTGTCAGTGAGCCCCAGTATATCCAGATGAGTTGGGAATACTCCAGACTGTCTTCTTTGTGCTTTTTGGCTCGTCTCCTGCGTCATGAGCACAAGCAAATGCATAGCAGGCTTTTTGTATTAGGGTTGTCAAGACATACCAGAAGGTTGGCTTATCTTAACTAATATTATAGTACTAATCTAAGACTAATGTTAATTGATATTTGTTTTATTATAATGGAACTAATTATTTACAAGGCTTTTGCACAATGACATGATGTAAAACTTTCTTTTTCTCTTTAACAATGTAATATATGGTTACAATAAATATTTTTGTAGTTTGAAATTAAAAACATACAAATTTAGGTATTGTTTACCTTTATTTGTACATGTGTTAAATGTAGGCTTGCAGGCAACTTAAAAGGCATCATATTTCACCACATAGTGGCACTTGATTTACTACAGCCCTCGCAGCCCATAGCTTGAAACAGCACATACATCAAAATCAGGATGTGTAAAGATGGTGTTTACATAAGAAATTCCTAGATTTTGGCCTTGCTCCACCCAAAGTGCGTAACTGCCTTCATGGCGTGTAAGTCACAGACTTGCATCGAGGGGAGAAAATGCGTAGACTGAAAAGTGCACAATGTACTGCACCGAGCTTCCCCCCTTTTTTTGACTTAACACGCATAGGGGAACCAGGCCCTGTGTGCACACATGCACAAGAAAAAATCCAGGTATTCAAAGAATTACAGATACATAATGGTTTTACCATTAAAGCACAAATGGAAAAGCAAAATAACTATCTGCATATGTATTTTGCACTGATTTTGGGAGCAAGCAGAGCAGTAGAACTAGTTGAATTCCTACCCATCTATATCAGCTGTCTCGATATAGCATAAGCTATGGGGTTCAGTGCTGCATAGGAGGAGCAGGTCTGCCTGTGGAATACAAAAATGCCAAAACCAATTACTCTTTCCTACAAGCACCCTCCAGCACGCAAACACACACATACATACATACATACCGGTATCACCTGGTTCCTATAAATTCTCAGTACATCTCCAACACATACATCCTTCCACTGTGCTGCTATAAAGCTGCAAGTAAAAAAGCATTGCAAAAATGTTGCCGTCATAGTACAGATTTAGTACAGAAAGTAAACTCTAAATATGCACTAACAAACTTCCCTACTACTAACCCCTGGGTAGTAAGGATGTCACAGTGCCTTTTGTTAATGTTGCCATCACTGCGACGCCGGCCCTATAAGAAAATAAAAGAAATGGAACAATTTTATTCAACTCAAATATTAGAAATATGAAAACGCAAAAAAAAGAACTCCGAGTGTGGATGGTCATGTGTTCCACCCTAGCTTGCATGCCTATATATCTGTTTGTTCTTTTTTTTGTATGCAAAAGCCAGGAGCAGTCATTATGTTTTTTGTTTGAAAAGTGGTCTCTTATGTAATAAGTTTCTTTCTTAACTGACATACAATCATTTTTCAAATACAAATTATTTAATGGAAAAGTAATGTTCAGACATCTAAAATGTTTTTGTACCGACTCAGTAATGCAGAATTCATAAAATAGATATCGATATACCAAACTTTTCTATTTAAAAATGTAGGTGCCAAAGACTTTTGCACAGTACTGTATGCAAGGAAAAATTGAAATGAGAAGAGATGGATTCAAGGGAGCAAAATTGGCTTTCTGCAGGAGGGATGACCTCTATCCCTGTCAATAAGAGCAACATTCTCTGAGCAGCAAACAGAGCCAATCATGGGCAATCTGTGAGCCCATTTCAATACTGTAATCTGAATGCACATCGTGCTTTCCTCTGAATGTGTTACACTGCCCTGTGACACAGCATGGGCACCAATTTTAAAAAATGTGGATGGATGACTTCATGTGGGCGTGATTAAATTACACTGGGGCCCGACATGACCTACAGAGCAGTGGCATGAATGTTTGATATGCAGATATTAATGTACTTGTGACAGGGCATTGATATTCATTGTATAGAAGGTGCTGTAAAATATGCTTAAGAAGGCAAACCAGAGCATAAAGAAAAAAATATCCATTTGGCATTCCTGATGCTAAGGACCTGAGCACTGTTAAAATGCCCATGGGACAAATGCTGAGGAGCAATCTTCTAGTTTCTAGGGCCAAGCTCAATCTAAAATACCCAACAAATGTTAAACAGAAACTGACAAAGACATAATGGCAACAAGAAAAGTAACCAATATGCAAGACCCTTCTCAACCTCTCAAGAATAAAGTGAAAGCTCCTGTGGTAAGGGTCATTCTGCTTATTTTCTGACCCTGTGATCAGAGAGGCAAGAGAAGTCTCACGTCCATTTAAATTGTTCAGTAAGCAAAATATTTTTTGACTAGTAGTTATTTATTGAACATAACCAATCTTTCTCACCAGGTCTGTGAGCAGGTCCTTTGCCCCACGAATTGTCAGTACAGTCACCAGTGGCAGCATGATGATGTACCATGAAAGGGTAGCAATAGCAGGAATACACTGGCGAGCAGACAAAAAACACATAATATTATCCATCAGTAATCCAAAACATTGGTGACAGCCTATCAATAAAGACACTACTAGGTGAATAAATGCAAATATGATTTATACAATTTTGTACAAATGTATTAGGTATTGTTGATATTCCCAGACATCCCCAATAAGCTATTTTTTTGTTCATTTTTTAATTTAAAAATATAAAAATATATCACCAAGGCATGCAATGATTCACCCAATTCACAATTTGGCTCTATTCACCATACTGTTTCCAATTCAATTTCCCACGATATTTTTGTAAAAACAAAATTAACTGAAGAAAATGTTATTTCCAAAAAAGTGCAATATGTATTTTCCTATTCTTTATTAAAGATCCACTATATCCCTGATTCCAAAAAAAGCTGGGACACTTAAAATATAAATAAAAACAGAATGCAATAATTTGCAAGTCTTTTTTCTCCCTATATTCAATTGAATACAATACAAAGACAATATACTCAATGTTCAGTTGCTCAGTATATAAAGGCAGCTGTCATGTTGTGCTGCAACAGTAGCACAGAACGGACAAACCTCTAGAGAGCACCTTCCACGTCTCACATTGTTTCAAGCGGCAATGTGAAACAGGAAGGAAGGATGATGACAAAGAAGAAAGGAAGGCAAGGAAGAAGAAAGAAGAAGAATCAGTGTTTGCTGGTGCTAGCTAACAATTTTGTGAACCCAAATTTTGAAAAATGGAGGATCATACTTCTAACTCTGGGATATGACCTTGTTATTCATTCTCAATTCTGAATTTTTCAGTTAACCATCGCAAATGTTAATTAAAGTGTTGCTTAATATTGATCCTTACGGGCTCAATTTTTTCTAATTGTATAAACATTTGTTTAAATATTGGTTTATAGGTTGGTTGCCATATATATTTATATAAAACATGACAAAAAATATTTTTATAAATCATCACCACACCAAGTGTATTATGTGGCTAAGAAAACCAATTTGAAAACTGCCTTACAGTCCAGAGCACTTGTTTGTGTTTGTGGTCCTGTCAATCATTATATATGCACTTCCCATGTCCCTCACACCATGCCATCTCAGTCTGAAATCGGTCGGTCCTGGTATGTACATGAAAATGTAGAAACTTCTGTATTGTTTAAATGGCCTGCTTTACATAAAGAATCAAGGAAATACCCTTTTCATAACACAGAAAAACAAGACAGAGAAGAGAATCTTGACAATTCTTCTAAATCAACTAACTTGGCTTTCAATCAGCTGAATGGGCTATTGTGTAGCTTAAAGTGCTTATGATGCTAATGATGCTTATACCAAAAACTTACTGCAAATAAAAACAGTATACAGAGGTAGTCTTGACCATTCTTGTAAACCTATAAGCCAAATTTCACGCGTTTACAGTGATACAATTTTTTAAGGACAGGTTTTCAAGCAGATGTCGTGTAACTTAAAACACTAATGATGCTAATGCTGAAAATGCCAGAGCTTAAAACCTCAAACCTCATTGAAAAACATAACAGCAAAGGGCCTCTTGGCCATTCTGATAATTCAGTATGAAATTTAATATGTTTACTGTGTAATTAATCAGGTTTTCAAGTAAATGGGGCACTTGAAATTGATGTCATGATAATGCAACCTGTAGTTACCATGATAACTTTAGTTGAACCGCTGTAGGTTTTGGGGCAGAATAAAAAATTAATAAAAATTTTAAACTCCTCTTTAAGTGTTAGAGACCTTATCTTGACAAATTTTGACAAACACTGCCTAATGCGCCTTTAGAGGAACCCTAATGTAAAAATTGCAATAAACGCACACACACACACGCACACACACACACACACACACACACACACACACACACACACAAAATTCATGATGATAATGCTTCAATGTTAGTTTTTATCTGAGCAAAAAATAAAAACAACCATATACCTGCATGATTATAACGAGCAGGAAGAAGAAGTTTGCTGCACGCTGGAACTGCTCATATAGGTTAAGAGGCAGGAAGGTCAAGGCAGTGTATTTATAGCTGCGCACTAAATTGTCCTGGGAGAGAAAGTCCAAGAGAAACATTTCCAAAGAACAGCATGACAGGAAGTGAGGATTGATTTTAGTTCTGTCACTAATCAACCCTGAGAGTGGTTATTTAAACAAGCATTTAATACAACATTTTAAAAAAAAATTAATTTTAAAAAGAATTTTATTTCTACTTACTGCATATTGCTTTCTGTGACAGCCCAGGAAAGTCTTGTATTTCAAGGGCTCATAAAAATAACGGCATTTGGCTTGCACTCTCCAAGTCATACCTGAAACAGGAAGTTTAATATCAATTTAAAAATTTTCTAAAATGAGGGTAAATTCAGCACCAGACTTCCATATCTAAAGGTGCAGTAGGTAGCCTATATGAAAATAATTTTTTGTCATGTTTGCTAAAATGATGCCCTGACAGTATTACATGAGGCAGATAATCTGAGACAAAATCAGGCTCCTCTGATTTTCTCCTCTGGCTCCACCCATTGCTCCTAATGCCTTTTGCAAATCCACTAGCCTGAATCAAAACAACCAATTAGAGCTTTTTTGCTAAAACTATCTTTGTGAAGTGCTCAGGCTCAGGTGTATCAGTTTGGTCATTTTCCTGATATTTAAGTGTACCTGTACTCTTACAGCTAAATACTCTCTTAAGTGGTTTCCTGCTTATTTGGCACTATTCATGACAGTTTCTGTTATCAAACAAACATCTAAGCAATGAAATAAGTATGTGCTAGTTCTTTTGCCAAATTGATATAGCCATAGATTACTTGTTATGTTGAAAAGATTTATGTCTGCTTGTGTATTGGCTAGCAATGTTGACATTTCAAAGCAGTATTGTCTAGCCTCTTATCCTGGGTGCAGCTTCTTCAGAATTTGATATAAATAGCAGTTTTACAGACTACATTTGAGACTGTAAGCCTGCTGTTCATAAATGTGCACCATGTTGTGTACCTGGCATTATCATATTTTATTATTTTATACAAGTATTGTTGGAATTTGGTTGTAACAGAGAAAAGAGAAGTACCACTTCAAACACACCCCCTGAATTTTTGAAAAGTTGTAAGATCCAAGCTCACCTTTCACACTAGAGTGGTAAGTCACTGCAAGGAATATTCCACTGAATTTTAGTCTCTTATGTTTCACATACTGTCATAATAACAAGGTTTAATTGTTACAGTAGTCCTTAATGATAAATCTGGAATTAAAAAATGTAAGGACCTCTGCCATTCAAAATAAGTCACTTCACATAGTGCCACATGCACTGAACTAGATTCACATGTCTAATTAGCAAAATGATTTGCTAGATGGTGATCACAGGGGAGATTAGCCAACAAGCACCTTACCTGGCAATTGTTCATAGCTGCCACATCTCAGGAGGAGAATTGTTCCACTTTACAGTCTCCAGTGTCTCACCCAGATCATTTAAGCACTTGAATAGATACAGCAACACTTTTTGTTGAAAAGTTAATGACCTTGCTCAAAACAATATACTTACATTTATGCCATTCAGTTTGTTCCTCTTCTGTCTTCCCCATCTTTCTTAAACTAATTTGGAAAATCATTTTTGCAGGTGGAAAAGGGATGGGCTTGTAAAATCATAGGCATGTAAAAAGAGGAGGAGCGTGGAGAGCATGATGCACACAAAGGTCACAACAAGAGTGTAAACACCAGCTCCATGTCTCCAGAGTTCAGTGATTGAACAACGGCATGTTAATCACCTTTCAGTTTATTGTATTATGGTGAAAATGTTTCCTGTTAGAAGATTTGACAGAACAGCACAGTTGTTTATTTACAGTAATGTACAATATAAATAGGTACTACCAGAAACTGAAGGTCAGATTTTTTGTTGGCCAACAGCCAAAGCTTCTGCTTGCTTTTATAGTATTACCATTGAATTTGTGTTATTGTGCTTAAACATATTTTTCTGTGTATTTATGATAAAATACTGGCAGCTGTGGTTGAAAAAACATCTTTTTACAATTTAGAAATATATTTTTTATAATATCCCAATGTATCCCAATTTTTGTATAACTATATTCAGTTTATTGTGAAATTCTGGCAGCTGCAAAGCCTGTAAAAGTATTGTCTGTAAATAAATGGCAATCAAAAACCAACTAATTACTACAGCGGCATTAAACATAGTCAAAACACAAGTTACTTAGCCCTGTTGAAAATAATTTTCAAATTTAACACATTTCAAAGAAAAAAAATCATTTCAAATTCACTGTCCAGTGACCTAAAAACAGAATTTACATAGATCAGAATTTGCTTACAAACAATTAGATAATGAAAAATATAAACATATGAATATAATAAAAGATAGATGGCAGAAAAAAGTATGAACTGTTTGTGAAATAAAGTGTAGATATGTGCAGTTGTATGTGCACTACAATGATGTGCAGCATTTTGCTGAGGTAGATAAGGTAGTAAATACTAACATTAAATATAAATACTTATAAATATGGGGTAATACCAGTATATTAAAAGGAACGTAGGGGGTGTGGGTGTTGTGCAAATTAATCCAATGTCTAGCCCTATGTGTTGTCCTGTTTCAGGGTTCAATTGGCCTGTGGGAAGAAGCTCTTCAGTGACCTGAACAGAGTGAAGAGTCCGTTGTTCAGACGGTCCTTCATAATTTTGCTGGCCTTGGTTCAGCACTGCTTGCTGTAGATAGACTGCAGGTCAGGGTTGCTCAGTGTGTATGTAGCGCTCAACTGATCCCACCTATCCTATTAACCCACCTATCCTATTGTGTGCTGTTCCCAAATCCAAGTTGTGATGCTTCCTGTCAGGATGCTCTTGATTGTGGTGTAGAAGATCCATAGCACCTTAGAGGGCAGTTTGAAATCCCTAAAAGGAAAATAATTAGAGAGAAAATATTAGCACCCTGGTATAATGATAACACACACACACCTTGAAAAAGACCACTCACAAATTAGAATGTAAGTGGCGTCAAACTAAATTGATAGTATTCAAATTAGCATGGAGCCTCCTGAGCTATAGGAAAGCTCTTAGTGCTGCTCGATCACTGTATTTCTACACTCTAATAGAAGATAACAAAAATAATCCTAGATACTTAAGTAATACTGTAGCAAAATTAACTAGGAATAAGACCACCACAGAAACATCCATACCATCAATATGCAGTAGCAATGACTTCTTGAATTTTTTCAATGACAAGTTTGACAGTATCAAGCAAAAAATACAAACTATGAATTTAAATCAAGACAATCTGATAAGCAACTCTGTAGACAACAATATAATTATATCTGCTCAGTCATTAGAATGTTTTACACCCCTTCAAGACTGAACTAATTTCACAAATTTCCTCATCACAATCATCAACCCATATAATAGATCTGTTACCTACGTGTTTCCTCAAACAGATAATACCAGAAGTAACTGAACCTATTTTGAAAATAATCAATTATTCCCTTAATATAAGTATAATATATAATATAAGGCTATATAACTAAATCCTTTAAATTAGCAGTTATCAAACCACTGATTTAAAAACCTGATCTCGACCCCAGTCAGCTGTCCAACTATAGGTCAATATCAAACCTCCCTTTTATTTCCAAGGTTCTAGAAAAAGGCTGTAGCACAGCAGTTATGCTCATACCTACATAGGAATAGCATTCATGAAAAGTATTAGTCAGGATATAGACCTCACCATAGCACAGAGACAGCACTAGTTAAAGTGGTGAATGATCAGGGTTGTGTCTCCTTGCTTGTGTTACTTGACCTTAGTGCAGCTTTTGACACCATTGATCATACTATAATCCCTTGATAGATTAGAAAAGGTTGTGGGAGTTAAGGAAACAGCCCTATCCTGGTTCAGGTTTTATTTGACTGATCACTCTCAGTTTGCTGATGTAAATGGTTACTCATCAACACATAGTAAGTTGAAGTTTGGTGTTCCACAAGGTTCTGTTTTAGGCCTACTGCTTTTTTCTTTATATATGCAACCTCTGGGTAATATTATTTGTAAACATGGTATTAGCTTCCACAGTTATGCTGATGACATACAATTGTATGTTTCAGCAAAGCCAGATGAGACACACCAGCTTAATAAAATTGAGGAATGTGTAAAGGACATTAGGTAATAGATGCTTACTAACTACCTTCTACTTAATTCTGATAAGACAGAAGTACTAGTATAAGGACCACATGCAGCTAAGAGTGAGTTATCTGATTACATTGTAACTCTGGATGACTTTTCAAGTCAAGTCAAGTCAAGTTAAGTGGATTTTATTGTCATTTCAACCATATACATGTAATACAGTGTACAGTGAAACGAGACAGCGTTTCTCCAGGACCAAGGTG